>SJYV01054457.1:1156932-1249584 GCA_006410875.1 Neotragus pygmaeus
AAAAAAAAAAAAAAATTCTGCTTTATTGACTATGCCAAAGCCTTTGACTGTGTGGATCACAATAAACTGTGGAAAATTCTTCAAGAGATGGGAATACCAGACCACCTGACCTGCCTGTTGAGAAATCTGTATGCAGGTCAGGAAGCAACAGTTAGAACTGGATATGGAACAACAGTCTGGTTCCAGATAGGAAATGGGTTACTTCAAGGCTGTTTAATGTCACATTTTATTTATATGCCAAGTACATGAAGAGCCTCTTGATGAAAGTGAAAGAGGAGAGTGAAAAAGTTTGCTTAAAGCTCAGCATTCAGAAAACTAAGATCATGGCATCTGGCCCCATCACTTAATGGCAGATAGATGGGAAAACAGTGGAAACAGTGGCTGACTTTATTTCTTGGGGCTCCAAAATCACAGCAGATGATGACTGCAGCCATGAAATTAAAAGATGTTTACTCCTTGGAAGGAAAGTTATGACCAACCTAGACAGCATATTAAAAAGCAGAGACATTACTTTGCCAANGTGGCTGACTTTATTTCTTGGGGCTCCAAAATCACAGCAGATGATGACTGCAGCCATGAAATTAAAAGATGTTTACTCCTTGGAAGGAAAGTTATGACCAACCTAGACAGCATATTAAAAAGCAGAGACATTGCTTTACCAACAAAGGTCCATGTAGTCAAAGCTATGGTTTTTCCAGTAGTCATGTATAGATGTGAGAGTTGGATTATAAAGAAAGCTGAGCACCGAAGATTTGATGCTTTTGAATCTGTTGGAGAAGACTCTTAAGAGTCTCTTGGACTGCAAAGAGATCCAACCAGTCCATCCTAATGGAGATTAATCCTGATGGTTCATTGAAAGGACTGATGTTGAAGCTGAAACTCCAGTACTTCGGCCACCTGATGTGAAATACTGACTCATTTGAAAAGCCCCTGATGCTGGGAAAGATAGAGGGCAGGAGGAGAAGGGGATGGCAGAGGATGAGATGGTTTAATAGCATCCCTGATTCAATGCACATGAGTTTGGGTAAACTCCGGGAGTTGGTGATGAACAGGGAGGCCTGGTGTGCTGCAGTCCATGGGGTCACAAAACCTTGGACACTACTGAGCAACTGAACTGAGTGTTGAATTTACAAGTGTATGGACATGTACAAATATTTCTGGCAAGAAGCTTGAAGTTTACTATAAACATTTTTAAATATTATATTTTCTCTGATTCAGCAATTAATCTTTTGGAAACCAGTTCCATTTAAGCATCTTGTCAATGACAAAGATTTGCCTATATGGGACATTTTGCAATATTATTTACAGTAATATTTTTCTTTTAAAGACAACAAGCAAAATGTCTAAAAAAGAAATGTATGATTAAAATGCAGTAAGATCAGTATGAGATCTCTAAAAATGTAAAATAAACATAAAAATATTGAGTTTGAATATATTTCTGTATTTAAAATTTATAGTAATTTCCATTTTCCTTTGGTATTCCTTGCATGTTTTGAGATTGTCCATATTGAAGATTCATATACACAATGATAAAGCATAGTCTGAGAAAACTTTATATATATATGTTTNTAAAAATATTGAGTTTGAATATATTTCTGTATTTAAAATTTATAGTAATTTCCATTTTCCTTTGGTATTCCTTGCATGTTTTGAGATTGTCCATATTGAAGATTCATATACACAATGATAAAGCATAGTCTGAGAAAACTTTATATATATATGTTTTCTTTTCTTTTTTAAAAATTTTATTTTACTTTACAATACTGTATTGGTTTTGCCATGTATTGACATGAATCCACCATGGGTGTATATGAGCTCCCAATCCTGAACCCCCCTCCCACCTCCCACCCCATATCATCTCTCTGGATCATCCCCATGCACCAGCCCCAAGCATCCTGTATCCTTTATCGAACATAGACTGGCGCTTCGTTTCTTACATGATAGTATACATGNTGTGGTATTGGAGAAGACTCTTGAGAGTCCCTTGGACTGCAAGGAAATGCAACCAGTCCATTCTGAAGGAGATCAGCCCTGGGATTTCTTTGGAAGGAATGATGCTAAAGCTGAAACTCCAGTACTCTGGCCACCTCATGCGAAGAGTTGACTCATTGGAAAAGACTCTGATGCTGGGAGGGATTGGGGTCAGGAGGAGAAGGGGACGACCGAGGATGAGATAGCTGGATGGCATCACTGACTCGATGGACGTGAGTCTGAGTGAACTCCGAGAGTTGGTGATGGACAGGGAGGCCTGGCGTGCTGTGATTCATGGGGTCGCAAAGAGTCGGACACGACTGAGCGACTGAACTGAACTGAATGTATCTACCATTAGTTTTATTAAACATACACACACATTTCGCATGCATGCACATTATGTCCTGAAAAGCAGGGTCTCAAGCATTTTTAATTGACCAGTTTACAGTATTGATCTGGCAAAATCAGAAAGAAAGAGGTTTCCATGTGAGTTTTATTTTACAGACTTGAAGTATTTCAAAACAAACAAGAAAATAAGTAGGGGCAGGACTGAGGGACGAACTCTATCATGGCAGAACCCCAGGTTCTCTGTTTCCTGGGTTCATGGGACCAAACTCAGTAGGAGAGTTAGCTTTCCAGTTTGTGGGAAGGAAATGGCCATGATAAAAAGATAGAATTTATTCCATTTTATGATCATCCTCTAATCATTTTATTGTAGTCTTATTGCCCTTTACTGTTACCTTTGAGAGAATATACTGAAATATAGCATTTCTGGTTTGGCAGACAATGACATGTTTAGCTGCCTTAAGTTTAGGGTGATGTTATTAATAGTTTCCAGCGTGAATATTTACCTTGTGCCTGTCATGCACATCATTGCCTGTGGTTCTGATCCTCATATTTTCCCATGAGACAGATACTAATATTATTTCTATTTTAAAGTAAAGGAAGTACAGAGAAGGTAAGTAACATGCATGAAGTCACACTGCCAGATCAGGGAGGAAATGGGGTTTTCTCTGAGCAAGCTGACTCCAGATTATATCTTCTTAACTAGAACACATATGAAATCCAGAGCCTTCCTCAAAGGGCACCATGATCTCCAAACACTCTGCTCAATGTTTGAGAACCCCTGGGTTAATGACCTGGTAAAATAGAACCATTATCACAGAACTTGATACAATGCTGGCTTCTTGAATGTGAAGTTCCAGCACAAAATTTAATATTAGAACTACGCTGACGACTGCTATAGTTTATTCACATACACGTGCAAACACAAATACACACCACCCCCCTATACTCCAGTCAGTTTACTAGATAACCTGCCTAGATTTATTTTATTTTGGCAGTGAATGAAGATATTCCTCTTCCAATTCAATAAAAAAGCACAACAGAGCCGTAAATATAGAGATGAATGTAAGAATTCAACCGTTTGATTGCATTAATTCAAAGAACTGATTAAAGAGTCTTGATACAATGGTGGAAATCGGTTTGATTTATTAAGCTACATCATCCATGAAATCTACACAGAGTGGGGAAAAAAATTAAACCTGTCACTTTAAAGAAATACACTCTACAATAAAGGGAATGAAGAAAAGGAACTTCTAGGATAATATATAAACATATGCATAATCTGGAGAAACCAAATCACAATGGGATATTACATTCCTCCAGGTCTGTGATTGGGGGCAGCTCTCCCCGCTCACTCCTACCTCTAGCTCTCAATTAGGAAAGACTATTGCTTTTGTATTGCCTCTCCTGAGCCTGGAACATGGCACAGCAAGGACTTCTAAGTTATAAGTGTTACTCCACAATCAGCAGGCCATTAGTCTTCCTTTGTATTTTAGCATCGCAGGGCTGGGTAGGCTCTATTCTGCCATGTGGCCAGGGCCAAGTGTAACAGCCAAGGATTCCCAGCTACAAACACTTGTATACTGCTCCGAGGGGCCAGAAGAAGCCATTGCCCAAATAAAGCCAATAGGAAACTTGCCAAGTGTCTTGCTCCACTGGACTTCTACATCATCATCACCTGGGAGCTTGGTAGAATGGCAGAGTCTCAGCCCTACCCCAGACGTCATGAATCAGGGCCTGCATTTAACAAAGTTCCCAGATGATCTTCAGCTACAGTAAAGTTTGAGAAGCTCTGCCCCAGGTTTCAGATGCTAACCAAAGCAATGTTTGGCTCTGGAAGCAAGATGGTAGATGTGACAGCGGGTTAAGAAACTGGAAGTCTTAGAAATGGCTGACAGCAGGCCTGGGAAGCCTTCACCTGGAGAGAAGAGGTCTTACCGAGTCACATTCAAAGATTTGAGAGGGCTCAAAATCAAGGTCAGTTCAACAAAACACCAAAGACAAGGACTAGGTAGTTTAGACCAGAGTTCCAGACCATTACTGACATTTTAAACCAAATAATTATTTACTGTGGAATGCTGTCCTGTGCATTGTAGAATCTTAGCAGCATCCCTGGCATTTATCCACCAGATGTTCATATCACTCCTAACCCAAGTAAAGAAAATCAATAAGGCCTCCAGTCATTGCCAGCTCTCCCCTAGGAGAGACAAAAATCACCCCTAGTTGGAAACTATTGGTTCACATGTCCATTAGCTCATATGAATCAAAGTAGTGGCATGACAGCTAAAAACAAAAGGTAACAAAATAATGAATAATACAATCTTTAATTATAAAAACAATCTAGGCAGAAGTCCAGATGAAGGAAGGCAATGTTCTGGCCCTATTCTGCTCTGGTCATTCCTTCCTGTTATACTATGTTCCATTCTAGTCTCAAAATTACAAATAATAAGGAAACCAAACAAACAAACAAACAACAACAACAACAAAAACACTGGCTACATTAACTATGTTGCTATGAAAGCATTCAAGGTGGAGATACATCAGGGAATTATGTCATATGAGGAATAACTCAGGCAATTGTTATGTTAAATTCAGAGATGAGAATCATGTGCCAGGTGTCTTGCAACATCTGAAGAACCATGTGAAAGAATAAAGGTATATTCTGTGTGGCTTCTACGGACAGAGGTAGAAATATTAAGAGTGGACTGAGCATTAAGAAGGGGAAGAACCAGTTATGGGCAAAACTGCCCATAGAGAAATGGATTGTACTATAACCCATTCCAGATATACTTCCAGATGTATAAGCTGGATTTAGAAAAGGCAGAGAAACCAGAGATGAAATTGCCAACATGTTTTGGATCATAGAAAAAGCAAGAAAATTCCAGAAAAAAAAATCTACTTCTGCTTCATTGATCACGCTAAAACTTTTGACTGTATGGATGACAACAAACTATGGAAAATTCTTAAAGAGATGGGGGTACCAGACCATCTTACCTGCCTTCTGAGAAATGTATGTGCAGGTCAAGAGCAACAGTTAGAATCAGACATGGAACAACAGACTGGTTCAAAATTGGAAAAGGAGTACATCAAAGCTGTATATTGTCACTTTGTTTACTTAACTTTTATGCAGAGTATATTACATGAAATGCTGGGCTGGATGAACTACAAGCTGGAATCAAGATTGCCAGGAGAAATCAATAACCTTAGATATGAAGATGACACGACCCTTATGGAGAAAGCAAAGAGGAACTAAAGAGTCTCTTGTTGAAGGTGAAAGAGGAGAGTGAAAAAGCTGGCTTAAAACTCAATATTCAAAAAACGAAGATTATGGCATCCAGTCCCATCACTTCATGGCAAAAAGAAGGGGGGAAAGTGAAAGCAGTGACAGATTTTATTTTCTTGGGCTCCAAAATCACTGTGGATAGTGATTGCAGCCACAAAATTAAAAGACACTTGCTCCTTGGAAGAAAAGCTATGACAAACCTAGACAACGTCACTTTGTGGACTAGTCAAAGCTATGGTTTTTCCAGTAGCCATTATGGATGTGACAGCTGGGCTATAAAGATGGCTCAGTGGTGAAGGGTTGATGCTTTTGAATTGTGGTGCTGGAGAAGACTCTTCAGAGTCCCTTGGACTGCAAGGAGATCAAACCAGTCAATCGTAAAGGAAATCAACCCTGAATATTCATTGGAAGGACTGATGTTGAAGCTGAAACTCCAGTACTTTGGCCACCTGATGTGAAGAACCCACTCACAGGAAAAGACTTTAATGCTGGGAAAGACTGAGGGCAATAGAAGGAGGCAACAGAGGATGAGACGGTTGGATAGTATCACTGACTCAATGGACATGAGTTTGAGCAAACTCCAGGAGATAGTGAAGGAGAGGGAAGCCTGGTGTGCTGCAGTTTATGGGGCTGCAAAGAGTCAGACATGACTGAGTGACTAAACAACAATAACAATATAGTAGCTAGGGCCCTATCACCAGGGAATGATATAAGATGTAGCTGGATAATCACATGCTACAGAGGGAGCATAACGCACCCTGCCCTGAGTTGGAATAAGATAAGATAATTTATTCATGGTATCATTCATGCTTTCACAGATATTTATTACATGTCTGATATAAAATAACCATATGCAAGTAATTCAAAGCAGAATTACATGTTCTAAGACAAACTAAAATTGGTCTTCCCTGGTGGGCAAATAATTAAGTATCTGCTGTGCAACTCAGGGGACATGGGTTCAAAGCCTGGTCTGGGAAAATTCCACGTGCCACCAGAGAACCAAGCCCCTGCCACAACTACTGAAGCCCCCGCACTCTAGACTCTGCGCTCCACAAGGAAAGCCACCGCAGTGAGAAGCCCACGCCCTGCAACGAGAGAGCAGCCCCTACTCACCGCAACTAGAGAAGGCCCTGCACAGCAAGGAAGACCCACTACAGCCAAAAATAATGAAACAAATAAATTTTAAAAAATTGAACTGGTCTTTGAAGAGTTCAGAGAGAGGACAACTGACTGTAGAATCCTCAATTTCTAGGACACAGTCAGTGGGATAGGAGGGGCACCTGGACCAGCATCCTCCTCTGCTCTAACTTGTCTCTAGAGAAAATGTACTCACGATGGGTATGAAGCAAAGCAAAGTAAGGGAGTAGCCCATGGAGGAAGTTGGAGACGGAGTACAAGATTCGGACTCTTTTACTGCCACTTAGCAGCTTTGGGACAGCCTCAGGTGGAGTAGAAAACTTGTGGTTCAGAATTTAAAGTTTATTTTAATAGAGATTTCGGTTACACTATAGTGCGTCTCTGCCCTCTTAGGACTTCTGATTATATAATGAACAGTCCAGACCCTAATATAGAGCAGGCATTCAGTGTTTGATGAAGAAATGAGATGATGTTCATCTAACATGCAAAGAGAGCCCAAATGTGGAGGTTTATCCAGTAATGGAGGATAACAATATCCTACCTCTTAGAGACACTAAATTGTTGACTTCCTCATAATTCATTTTCTAAGTTGGCAAAACAGACCTATACAGTTACTTAAAAGAAAACAGCTACCACCAGTCCACCAGTACAGTTTTTGTAACTTATAGCCCATCTTAGTCTAACAATGACAAGGCCCTCTAAGCAAAACACTAATTTCACACAGTCACAATTAACTATAATTTTCATGCAAATAATGGATCTAAACCAAATTGCAAATTTTTTTTAATGTGGCATGACACTGACAAGACCAAAATAAATGTCTCCATGTATCTTTAATAATAACCTTAAAGGAAGACATATTTTATTTTAAAAGAAGTGGGTCAGTCATATGACCCCACTGAGCAAGTATTCAAACAGCTGTTCTATGCAAAGAATAACATATTTTTTAGTTTACTGTTTGCTTCTTAGACCCTATTTTGTGTTTCCATTTTGAAGAACTAAATGCCCCAGATGAATCAGTCAACAATATGTTAGCTGCTCTCACTTTCAGCCTTCTGCTGTTTTATAATGGTGCCCTGATCTTATTTCAAGAAAAGAATGACAAACTTATAGCTGCAAATGCTAAATTTATGGGCTTCTTTGTGGCAGGCATTACTGAGAACAGGGCTGAGGAAATAGGTAAGATGCAGTGGAAAGAAGAAAACTCCATAAATACAAGGGCAGGCCTTGATTTTCATCCGAGCCCTGCCATCCAAGCACTGAAGGCCCACATGCTTGAGATTTTTTAAAAGATGTGTAGGGCAGCCAAAGGTGTTGAGTGCTAATTAGATGGACAAATGAATGGTCACCCTCAAAAGGCACATTATGCCTAGTCACAGCTCTTCTAAATGCCTTGGTAGCTGCTTTAATAGCTCTGTGACTTTAAAAGCTACAAGGTCAAGAAGAGTTGCATTTTGCTGGAACCTTCCCAGCAGACCCCACAGTGCCCACCAGAGCTGAGTCTCTGCAAAAGTGACCTGCTAGGAGGGGAGGAATGCAACCCTTAATTTCACCAGCACGATGCCAGATAATTAGTAGAGGGTACATTTTGTGTTTGCTGAATGGACTGGTTTTCACCCCCTCTTTTAGCGAATGAAAAGGCGCAAAGTTTGATGAAGGAAATTACACTCAATGTACAATTAGGAGGTCTATTTGAATGAATCTAAAGAGTGACTTGGCCCAAAGAGCATTCCAGGGAACACTAGTTTCACAAAAGGCTTTTTCACAAACAATTTTAGGAAATGAAATCCTATCCCATCATCCTCTTGGAAACTCATATTGGACTGCAGCACTCTAAGGGCTTAGGAAACCCAATATAAAGGAGTGTTGCCTCAGTTTATGTAACCACACATTTCATAAAACCTTCTGCTAAGGATCTGCTTTTTCATAGAACACTGATCAGGGACCTAGTATGAATGAAGCTAGGAGGATGGAGCATCCATGGATGATGAAGCACATATTAGGCTTTTCATCCAGGTGTTTGACCCACTGTTTACCTATGGGCAGACTGACCTGGAAGCTAGATCGCCTCCAATGAGAGCATTTGAGAGAATAAAGCTTCATGTTTTCCAACTGCCTCATAAGAAACTAAGTCTCCGAGACTTACCATGAGACCTTGTACTTTACAGAGTCTCTACCTCTCCCTTAAATATTATTGAAACTCTTGAAGATGCATGACGCTGCCACGACATATGACCTTATGTCAAAGTCAAGTTCATAATCCTATTTAGCAGTAATCCCACCCTCCTTGTAAATGATGCTCTAGCTATACTGCATACCTACAGTTCCCAACATGCCAGGTCCTCTCAAATCTCCATTCCTTTGAAGAGGTTCCACTCTCTGCCTGAAAGACCACCCTCACTTGTTTACCACCAAAATATCATGTATGGGCTGATGGAACTTAGAGTGCTTAAGCTAAACACTGAGTTCATAGATTCTTCCTCTTCATTGCTTCTCTCAAATTTTCCCAGTGAGAATTTAGCTTATCCTTCTCTGGGACTCCTTTTATACATGTACTGTATTACATTTCACTGTAATTGTCCGCTTAGACGTGTCATTGCTTAGAGCCACATTTTATTCAGTCTAGAAGTCCAGTGCTTACTTCTGCACCTAGCACACTGTAGATCTTTTTTTTTTCCTGAAGATTACAAATGCTCCCCTTTCTCTGGGTAAGTTTCATGGTCATGTATTTTATTCATATGACCACTGAAGGTTGTACAACTACTAACAGTAAATAAAAGTATGGTACATTAATCTTACCCCTCCCTCCTCAGAAAAGGTATGCAATCAGTAATATGCAGGATTTTTTAAAAAATGCATACTCAATATATCTAAAGGATCCCCAGGTGAATTTCTGGGAAAATGCTTGGCCACATGAAACCAACCAAATCTTGGCCTACTAAGTGCCTCTCCTCTAAATACAGTATCTTCCCAGTCATGAACTATTTAAAACCACCTTAAAAGAGACTGATTGGAACGGGGGGGGGGGTCTAATGATTATTTAAAGTGACAACTGAAAACAGGCTCCAATCAAAGACTTGTTTAGCTTTGTTAAGAACAGAATCAAAACAGCGATGATTTAACGCAGCATTATCCCTGGCAATGGCAAGCCTGCATTTCTCTCTTGGCTCCCTCTTTATCTTCCACTGTACTGCTAAGAGGCCTGGCTATGTAGTAACAGCTAAGGAAATGCTGACACATGTGCAACTTCAAGAAACACGCTCCTATCTATAACTAAATATTTATGCAACCTAGCCCTGGTTTGGTGATGACCACTTTCCAAAGCATTTTATAGGGCACAAAGAGAAGCCACACATATTTTAAAAGAGAAGAAGGGTACATTAAAAAAAAAAAAAGATTTTTATAAAGTCAGTTTTCTTTCAGATAGACTGAAAAGCACTAAGTATCATAACATTCATGAAGTGAAAGGACACACACATACATTTTTCAGGCCTTAAATTTAACCCCATAAAACACACTGGAGCAGCATAAGCTTGAGCTCTATCTAATTAAACCACAGGTTCATAAATTAGAGAGCAGATACCATTTTTCATCTCCTAGTAGGAATGAATATAAAGTATTTTGAATTAGTCCTTCTCTTAGAGACTGCTAGGGGAAAAAATACTGAAAATTTCCCTCCCTAAGGTAACATCTTAACTCAGTTTATGACCATTTACATGGTTATTGCTTTGTTGCTTCAATTACGTCCAGTCAACAAAATTTTAATCATCATCGAGAAATAGCAATTTTCCAGGCCCCACCTATTTTTACTATTTCATTTTCTAAGATATGCAGGAGGCCATGCTTTCAATAGCTGGGATACCTTAAGATGATTAGTATTGAAATAGCCATGGCTTTTTTTTCTTTTTGCCTTTTCATACTGCTCATGGGGTTCTTTGGGCAAGAATATTGAAGCCATTTGCCATTCATTTCTGCTGACAAAGGTCTGTCTAGTGAAAGCTATGGCTTTCCAGTAGTCATGTATGGATGTGAGAGTTGGGCCATAAAGAAAGCCGAGTGTTGAAGAATTGATGCTTTTTGAACTGTGGTGTTGCAGAAGACTCTTGCAAGTCCCTTGGAATGCAAGGAGATCAAACCAGTCAATCCTAAAGGAAATCAGTCCTACATATTCCTTGGAAGGACGGATGCTGAAGCTGAAGCTCCAATTCTTTGGTCACCTGATGTGAAGAACTGACTCATGGAAAAGACCCTGATGCTGGAAAAGACTGAAGGCAGGAGTAGAAGGGGATGGGAGAGGGTGAAATAGTTGTATGGCATCATTGATTCGATGGACATGAGTTTGAGCAAGCTCTGGGTGTTGGTGATGGACAGGGAGGGCTGATGTGCTACAGTCCATGGGGTCACAGAGTCAGACACAACTGAGTGACTGAACTGAAGGCTGATTTTAAGACAAGCAAAACTACTCAAACCCTACTGTAGTTTTGATTTACATTTCTCTAAGAATTAGTGGGCTTCCTTTATAGCTCAGTTGGGAAAGAATCTGCCTGCAATGCAGGAGACCCGGGTTCGATTCCTGGGTTGGAAGATCCCCTGGAGAAGGAAATGGCAACTCATTCTTGTATTCTTGCCTGGAGAAACTCATGGACAGAGGAGCCTGGTGGGCTATAGTCCATGGGATCGCAAGAGTGAGACATGACTTAGCAACTAAACCACTAAGAATTAGCATCAACTCACACCAGCCAGAATGGCTATCATTGAAAAGTTTAGAAATAATAAATGCTAGAGAAGGTATTGGTGGCAATGTAAATTGGTGCAGCTACTATGTATAATAAAAAGACAGTTACCATATGATCTAGCAAGCCCACTCTTGGGGATATATTCAGAAAAAATTATAATTCAAAAAGATGCATGAACCCCAATGTTATTATAGCAGCACTAATTACAGCATCCAAGATATGGAAGCAATCTAAGTGTCCACTGACAGATGAAGGGATAAAGAAGATGTGATACACACACACACTAGACTACTACTCAGCTCTAAAAAGAATGAAATAATGCCATTTGCAGCAATATGGATGGGCCTAGAGATTATCACACTAAGAAAAGTCAGTCAAAGAAAGACAAAAATCATATAATATCACTTAATCATGGAATCTATAAATAGGAAACTGGTGAATTTACTTACAAAAGAGAAACAGACTTACTGATATAGAAAACAAATTTAAGGTTACCAAATGGGAAAGAGTGGGAGGGATAAATTAGGAATTTGAGATTAACAGATGCACACTGCTGCTGCTAAGTCTCCTTAGTTGTGTCTGACTCTGTGCAACCCCACTATTATATATAAAATAGATAAACAAGGACATACTGTATAGCACAGAGAACTATACTCACTATCCTGTAACAACCTGTAAAGGAAAATAATTTGAAAAAGTACATGGACTGAAGTCTGCCAGGCTCCTCCATCCATGAGATTTTCCAGGCAAGAATAATGGAGTGGGTTGCCATTTCCTTCTCCAGAGGATCTTCCCAACCTAGGGATCGAACCCCGGTCTCCCACGTTGCAGGCAGACTCTACCCTCTGAGCCACCAGGGAAGTTGAAAAAATACATATGTATGTTATACACAAAGTTATATATATACATATCAGTTCAGTTCATTCACTCAGTCATGTCTGACTCTTTGGGACCCCATGAATCGCAGAATGCCAGGCCTCCCTGTCCATCACCAACTCCCGGAGTTCACTCAGACTCACGTCCATCAAGTCAGTGATGCCATCCAGCCATCTCATCCTCTGTCGTCCCCGTCTCCTCCTGCCCCCAATCCCTCTCAGCATCAGAGTCTTTTCNTGAAAAGGTTACTCGAATACAAAGGGGTGCCATGAACTGAGGAAGCTTAGGAACCATCCTTCTCCTCTTGGCTCTGGACATCTCCTTCTCTTTCTTTATTATTTGTGACAAGTTTCAGTCACAGGATTCTGGCCTTGGAGCCTCAGGAAGTGCCTTACAAATACAATTAAAGCCTATTCCTCCATCCTCTCATCCTCCTTGGAGGAGCTTGAAGACAGCTTGAAAATGAACACACAGATCTACACATGGCCCAACAATGGAGTGCTAAGCTAACTCAATTTTCTCAGAGGTTGCAGGCCCACTTCTGAAGTGTTATTTCATTAGGTGAATGTGGGCTGCCAAACACAGACACATCCCACCTTCTGGGGTGGAGAGGTCCCCAAGAGGGAATCAGCCAACCCCAGTCAAGCCATAAGGAAATAGAGACCCATCACTTCGAGCACAGCCATACTGCCACCATCGTCACAGGAAAGGTCTAATAAAGATCCGTTTCTCTGGATGGTGTTTTCCTCACCAACACCTCATTACCTCTGGATCCTGGCCAGGACTGCACCTACTTTCTTTGAGTAGAGGACAGAAACAAATTACCAGGTTTTTCAAGAAACACACTGCACAGTAAATAAATTTCCTTCAAACTACAGAGTGCTATCATAACCCAAGCCAGGAGAGGAAGCAATCTAATTTCAATCTGTGATCAGAACGAAATACAAGAATCAATGCAGCAGCTCTTCTGCAGCAATGTGAAGGGGTTTCCGGCTGACCTTGGAATCTCTGCCCAGGAAATGAAAGGGGGAGACTGACGGATGACTTGATGGAAAAACCAGTGAGGGCAACAGAAAGCAAGAGAGGTTGTAATAACACCTGAGAGGTACCCAGGGTCTCTAGAAGGGCCCTGTTTGCTTCCCCAAACTACTGCTACCTCAATTGCCATTAACCACTTCTAATGCTGCAATGAATCAGCCTAGGTGCCTGGAAACTAGGAAAATGACACCCTCATTTTCTTGCAAATGTAGATTGCAATCCCCAGGACGGAAATAAGGAAAATTGAATGCCTTTCTCTGGGCTGCTAAAAACGAAGCGAGTTTCAGGTCTTCAGTGGTGATCCTTCCCGGGACAAAATGGTCCCCTGACCGTAGCCCACAGTCACCCAGAGGACACAGAAGTAAAAATCTGCTTTTCCTAAAGCCTCTTGGCAGGTGTATGGCCCCCTTCCCTTTCTTATTGCTGTCCCCACCCCAGCCGCCAGACTGAAATAACATTTATTGAGTCAAAGCACATGGAACAAGGCATATTCCCTGAATTACTTTACTCCACGAGATATGGAGATAATCCCCATTTTACTGATGAGGAAATTGAAGCTCAAAATGGTTATGGGATGTACTCAAAGCATCAGAGTTAGAACTGAAATCCACTCTGACTCTAGTCTCTTTTCCTCTACTGCCCTAGTTAACAACTTGTCCTGGTCTCCAACACAACCAAGAAAGCAGCAATGGGTCCTCTGTTTTACAAAATGACTTTATGTGAAGTTAAAACAGGTCTCTGACAACCCTAATTTTCTTAATATATTTAATATACAATGATTTTGTCCCAACTGGTACTGTCATCTGCCCAGAGACCACCATTACAAGTGCATGAACCCCCTGCCTCCATGACGTGGGCAGTGTTCCAGACGCAGCACCATCCCACTGTGTATTATCTGGGCTGGGCTTAAAGGAGGGGAATATTTTACAATGAATCATTTCAGGGAAGGCATGAAGAATAGTGAAAAATGCAGATTCTTTCACATGATAGGCAGTTAGTAGGTATGTATTAAATGGAATCCAAATCTCTATCTTCTAGGAATTAAAACTAACATAAAAGCAGAAAAATAACCTTATAAGAATCGCTGGAAAGGCCAAATAGTGGTCCACAGAGCATAAACTCAATTCCATGAGCTGAAGCTCAAATTAAGAGTGGAGATCAAATCATAAAACTGAGAGCCAGCCAGCCAGCCAGCATCCTTAACTGTCAGCTTGAATGCAAGGCCCATGAGAGCAGGGACCAAGTCTGTCCTGTTTATTCTCTATACCAAAGCTTTAACATGGAGACTTCCAGCAGGAGGTGCCCAGGAAGCATGCAGTCAGGGAATGCTTGTGTTCCCTGGATGCTGGTTAGCGTAACAACTGCAGGAAAAGTGACTGAATGCCTGTTCTCTGTCAGGTACCAGCTGGTCCTAAAGCACGAGAGCCGCAGGACCTCTTAGCAAAGGAAAGCTAATGCGAAGAGGACAGTCTAGGCCCAAGGTGCTCACCAGGACTAGAGCACCTCCTAAGCCTTCCTTCTCTGTAGCTGAAGAGAAAAGGTGGTGGATCCTGACGGGTTCCTCACATCACCCCGAAAAGTCACTTTGACAGAGAGAAATACACTCTCAGCTCTGGTTTAATGTTATTCCTTTGCCTTTTCCCACCAGGCTGGGGCTGCCCCTTGGCTTGGGAGTAATCTGCCAGCTTCTTGGGGGTTCTGAGGCTAAACAGAGAACTTCTGCTTTCCAGGACCCTCATCTGGCACATTCCTGTGAATGGCACATTCAGGGGGGGAAAAATAAACAAACTGTCTAAGATCTCACTATTAACATTCCACACCTCAGGCTAAATGTTAGTGCCATCTTATCAGACTCAGTTTGGAATGCATAAATGAAAAAAAAAAATCCCTCCAACTAATGGTTGTATTAAGACATTTCACTTAATCAAATGGTGCATTATCTGGAGTTATTTTTAACAGATGCACATTGGATTAATAAAAACTACACAAAACTTCAGATTAAATAAGACACTTTTGCTAAGCTGACAGTAAGACCCACTTTAATACAGAGTCATATTAAACAGAAGCCTTTGATATGGGTGAAACCAAGAGAGATCTCCAATTTCTGGCAGTTAAACAGCAGCAAGCCATGTTTTATTATTGAATTCTTTTTTTTTTTTTTTAATGTACTTTGAGTAAATTGTGTACTTAGAAAATTAACTGAAAACACAGCTTGGGTTCTTACCAGATCCATTTCAGAACATCTGAGGGATGCCTGGATAACAATGTGCCCAGGTAACAATCCAGTCTGGGTCCCCAACAGGGGGACAAAGGGCACTGGGACTTTCCCTTATTCCTGGCATAAACATGCTGAGGATCAACAGGTACTCACTATAGCTGATGGAAAAGAGGGGAAGATGTGGTAAGATGGCTTCTTACGGACCAGGAAGAGCTCTTATAGTCATGACAACAGGATTTGTGCACAGTTTTACAGCATATGAAATATTTTCAAACCACCATTTTGTCCAGTCCTTCGAAGCTCTTTGAGTAAAAGACAAAGCGTTATGATCCACAGTTTTAGGTACAAATTTCACTGTCTTTCCCAATATTTTACAAATGGTAGACGGGCAAGATCAGATGAAATCTCAGCTCTTCTGCTTCCAAATCCCTGTGTGGTCTCCTGGGAAAAATTTCTGTCCAGATCCCAGTGGGAAATTGAGGCCCTAAGCCTTGTGAATCCCAGGAAGAAACCCCAGAGCAGGTTGCTATATGGATGCATAAAAGAGGTTGCTAATATCCCCACATTCTAACACAGTAACTCATCACTGACCCTTGTCTACTTTGTTTGAGCCTAAAGAGCTTCATTAGAAAGGCTTCTTTTTTTAATACACAAGAAGCCAATATCTTAAAGAAGGCCACTTAATCCATTTTCTTACCATGACTGCATTATACTTACACGGAAGTTCCTCTCCAGTCTCCTTAGAAAGTATTTAACACATTGCCATTCTACTACTGCCAAGTGCTGAAAAGTTTTGATTCAGCATTTGCAACCCATCTCTTATGACAAGTTGCCAATATGAAGATTAGTCTCAAGAATTAACGGGATTCAGAGAGTGCAGATCATTCAATTTCGGCCAATTAAATGAGCGTCATTCAGCATTCATTCTTTCTTGTTTGGGTCATGAGTACACATACTGGAAAGCTGAAAAGGAGAAACCTAGTGGGGATATTAGAAGAGGGAATAGGGCCCTGTCTTGAGAACTGCAGTGCATTGACTTGAGAACCAGCAGTGCGNAGGTTCCTCACATCACCCCGAAAAGTCACTTTGACAGAGAGAAATACACTCTCAGCTCTGGTTTAATGTTATTCCTTTGCCTTTTCCCACCAGGCTGGGGCTGCCCCTTGGCTTGGGAGTAATCTGCCAGCTTCTTGGGGGTTCTGAGGCTAAACAGAGAACTTCTGCTTTCCAGGACCCTCATCTGGCACATTCCTGTGAATGGCACATTCAGGGGGGGAAAAATAAACAAACTGTCTAAGATCTCACTATTAACATTCCACACCTCAGGCTAAATGTTAGTGCCATCTTATCAGACTCAGTTTGGAATGCATAAATGAAAAAAAAAAATCCCTCCAACTAATGGTTGTATTAAGACATTTCACTTAATCAAATGGTGCATTATCTGGAGTTATTTTTAACAGATGCACATTGGATTAATAAAAACTACACAAAACTTCAGATTAAATAAGACACTTTTGCTAAGCTGACAGTAAGACCCACTTTAATACAGAGTCATATTAAACAGAAGCCTTTGATATGGGTGAAACCAAGAGAGATCTCCAATTTCTGGCAGTTAAACAGCAGCAAGCCATGTTTTATTATTGAATTCTTTTTTTTTTTTTTTAATGTACTTTGAGTAAATTGTGTACTTAGAAAATTAACTGAAAACACAGCTTGGGTTCTTACCAGATCCATTTCAGAACATCTGAGGGATGCCTGGATAACAATGTGCCCAGGTAACAATCCAGTCTGGGTCCCCAACAGGGGGACAAAGGGCACTGGGACTTTCCCTTATTCCTGGCATAAACATGCTGAGGATCAACAGGTACTCACTATAGCTGATGGAAAAGAGGGGAAGATGTGGTAAGATGGCTTCTTACGGACCAGGAAGAGCTCTTATAGTCATGACAACAGGATTTGTGCACAGTTTTACAGCATATGAAATATTTTCAAACCACCATTTTGTCCAGTCCTTCGAAGCTCTTTGAGTAAAAGACAAAGCGTTATGATCCACAGTTTTAGGTACAAATTTCACTGTCTTTCCCAATATTTTACAAATGGTAGACGGGCAAGATCAGATGAAATCTCAGCTCTTCTGCTTCCAAATCCCTGTGTGGTCTCCTGGGAAAAATTTCTGTCCAGATCCCAGTGGGAAATTGAGGCCCTAAGCCTTGTGAATCCCAGGAAGAAACCCCAGAGCAGGTTGCTATATGGATGCATAAAAGAGGTTGCTAATATCCCCACATTCTAACACAGTAACTCATCACTGACCCTTGTCTACTTTGTTTGAGCCTAAAGAGCTTCATTAGAAAGGCTTCTTTTTTTAATACACAAGAAGCCAATATCTTAAAGAAGGCCACTTAATCCATTTTCTTACCATGACTGCATTATACTTACACGGAAGTTCCTCTCCAGTCTCCTTAGAAAGTATTTAACACATTGCCATTTTACTACTGCCAAGTGCTGAAAAGTTTTGATTCAGCATTTGCAACCCATCTCTTATGACAAGTTGCCAATATGAAGATTAGTCTCAAGAATTAACGGGATTCAGAGAGTGCAGATCATTCAATTTCGGCCAATTAAATGAGCGTCATTCAGCATTCATTCTTTCTTGTTTGGGTCATGAGTACACATACTGGAAAGCTGAAAAGGAGAAACCTAGTGGGGATATTAGAAGAGGGAATAGGGCCCTGTCTTGAGAACTGCAGTGCATTGACTTGAGAACCAGCAGTGCGAGAAGATTTAAAAATGCAACAGTGTGACCTCTATACCCAGAACCACCATGCGAGCACCTTTACTCTCTTCCACAACTCTTCATAGAATCTAATTTTTCCCTTTATTTTCCTGAGACTTTCAAAATACTTCTGTGAAAGCTACAGAAAAGTCATGAGTTGTCACTCTGCTTTTAGAGAAGAGTTGCTGTGTCTGATACATTGTATCCCCCACTCTGTTGAAGGGAATTGATCATTGCTTGACCAGACTAAGGAATCAAGACCCAGTGTTTCCATCCGAAGAACAGTCAAGTCAATGTGAAAAAATAGGTAATTTGCTTCTTTATTCAAATGAATTTCACAAATGTAGCATATTTAAACCTCCTCCTGCACCCATGTGGATCTTTGTCCATTTACTGCCATCACAGCCTTTATAAATGTAAATCTGGTCCATCTCACTCTCCTCCTAGTAGTGGTCTGAGTCCTGTGTGTGAGGCTGATTTCAGTTTTCTGAATTTAAAAGTGGCATCCAGATGCAAATAAACTATGCTTTTTCCTTTGAAATTTACAGAGGTCTTTTTTGCTCAAAAGGTGTGTCAAAGGGCATCAAGTTAATCTTGCCAGTCAACTAGTGTAAATGTCTAGGCCGCTCCGCTTCTGATAATCTGCATTGTAAAATATCTCATTAACTGCACTCCAATCCATTTGAAAGATTATTTTTGAAGAGAGGGCCATGGAAAAAAAATCAGATAATTCCAGTCCGTTGTGGCCTTTGTCCCTTTGGGAACAGATTGCTATAACAAGAACAATTTCCGTATTTTCAAAAATTAGTGCTACTTGAGCTGATGCAGTATTATAAGGCACATGAGAAAAAATGATGGCAAGTTTGTATTGTGAAGAAAGTTCAGGGCCTAGCTCCATAGAGAGTGTCTGCAAGAAAAAGGAGAGAGAATTCCTGTCTTAAGATGGGCAGATCTGTCCCATATTCTCCTCTGGTCTCTTTAAACCAGGGAAAATCTGGGCTGTGGGTTCCAGTGTCTGACTAGAAGGAAGGGTGGAGCCATCCTGTCCCAGTCAATGTATTTTGTAACTGGCTTGGCCTTCTTGAGTTCAGCTTTGACTAAGCTTGATGTTGTGCATCATTCTCTTCCGGGACCACCATATCCACATCTCCTTCCTCTCCAGCCTCACTCCTAAGAAACCGTACATCACATTCTCTCTGCGTGCATTTAGCTTTGCTTTCTTTCCACATTTCTTTATTGCTTTAATTAACACAAGAACCCAAATGGCTCCCTTAGAGAGATCTGGATCCTTTTTTGGTTGGCCCTTAAATTTCAGAGGTACCTATAAAGGTCTCTTTAAATAGTCCCTTCCAGTATTCTTGGCTGTCTCTGAGGTCTGATCTCTGCTGGGCTCACAGGGATCTTTCAGTTCTAGGAATGACTTGCCACATTTATACTAACATAAGTACCCCAGTCATGGGTGCCACTGCTTTTTTTCTCCCCTATCATCAGGTTTACCTTGGAAGAATAAATACATCTCTACTTTTACTCTAAAAAATATCCACCCTCTTTTCAAAGCTACTCCCCTTGGGTCCTACAACAGCTAAAGCTAAATGACCCCAATGTCCATGGTAGACCCAGAATAATAAATTTCTCAGCAGATGATATTTTTTTTTTTGACCAGAAACTGACATGTGAAGGGTCTTTAATTCTACTGCTTTATATACTAGATGGGGACTCTTGAGGATTCTGATGGGAAACTTGTTCATTAACCTTAGCTCTGAAAAGAATATTCCCAGCATGGAAACCCCTCTTGAACATGTTTTTTGAGGGACAGTCCCTTCTTCCAAGGCAGCAGCTCACTATTCTTTCAAGTAATCCCACAGCTTCCTCATATGGAGTCAAACTTGATCTCCTAGTAACTATTTCATACCCTCTTCCATTACAAAGAATAAATCTTCTTACATCCTATGGGGCAGTCCTTCAGATACTCAAGGGTGGTTTTTAGGACTTCTGGATGCATTTTCCTCCTTGCAGCCAAAATACCCCTAGGTTCTTCAAAATATCCACATATGACCCCTGATTACCCAGCCACCCTGCTTTAGTGTATCCCCATCTTTTAAAACTATTTTCTGCAGACCTGAACAACATATTTCAATTAAGGAATTATCCACTGACCAGCTGTGAGATTTCTTTAAGCTTTGGTTTCCTCATCTGCTGATTGTCACCATTAGGCAGTCACTTGCTCTAATAAAGCCCCTGCCAGGTCTAAGATTCTACAAATCTCAGGAGACCAGAGGGAACTGGAAATATTCTCTCTACTAACCAACTTCTTCTTCCTGGATACCACCCTATTGTCTTTATGAAACCAAAGACTGCAGAAATGTTTTTAAAAATCCATCACCACTTCCATTCTACAATAGTAAACAGCAGTCTGTGGATTAAATGGAAAAAAAAAAAAGTTGGGGGTGGGGAAAGGGTGGGGATATAAAGGTAGGTTTTAATGAAGTCCTCAGTCAGCAGCTCCTGGAAGCCTAATGAAACAATCAAAAATTCTTTGGTGCCTGAAGCTGTGCTTGGAAATTCCATCTGGTCTCCAACCAGAGAGACCAGGCTAGGTTCTCTTGTGGAGAGACACCAGTGGATACCATGCTAAGGTTCATTACACCCAGGAATGCATTCCCAAAGCATCCACTGCCTGCAGAAAACATCAAGCAGTGCTGGAATGAGGTTGCTGGAATGAGGGGTTGCCTCTGAGAGGTGTCACTGGGCATTTCTTGAAGAGGAGACAAGCCTCAGGGAACAAGCTGCCACTTGAATAAGTTTCTTTTCTGGATATAGTTGTGATGACAGTTGCCATACCAGGTTCCCACAGAGGGAAAGACTGTTTTGTTCTTCTGGTGGCCAAGACCCTTTGAAGTAAGCAAGATGACCCTTTGAGTTTACCAAGCAATGCTGGCCTAAGGCATAACTGTCAAGCAAGGGAAGCTTCTTTACCGTCCTCTTTTGCCCTCCCCAAGTTCATAGGACCCTCTCATCCCACTATTATCCAGAACCCTCTGGGATTTCCGTTGGCTGCTAATGGTGTTCTTTTCCTTTTGGAATTCATCTTTCCTGAGCCCTTTCTCTAGTCTAATTATTTATTTCATGCTCAAGTACTAATGTATAGAAATGCCTCCGAATTCACTGAACCCAATCATAGCTGGGTACTGTATTTATCAAGAGACAATGGGGACACTGGGGACAATTAAGGCTTATAATAACCAATGAGACTAAGAATCTACACCAAGAAGGCTTTCTGACCCTCTCCTATCCCAATTTAATGAAAGGTAGCCAGACAGTCCTCCACATGGTCAGTCTGGCTCAACACAAAGTCTTCTAAAGATACATTACTCACTCACACCCAGTGAGTTCTTGAGGGCTATAAACACATAGGTTCCAAGGGCCACCATTCCTCTAGGGAACAGACTGCCATTTCACTCAGACATCTCCATTATGCTAACAGAATGCATCTGCATGAACATCTGGGGCTACTAGACCAGTAGTCTTAGGTTAGAGGCAGACACTCTGACAAACAGTGCAAGTGAGTTACGCATTATGAGAGAGTGAAGGGAGCCAGTACCAATGGCGGGCTTGTGTGCTTAGTTATCCAGTTGTGTCTGACTCTTCACAACCCCATGGACTGTAGCCCACCAGGCTTCTCTGACCATGAGATTTTTTAGGCAAGTATACTGAAGTGGGTTGCCATTTCCCTCTCCAGGGGACCTCCTGGAGAAGGCATCGAACCCGCATCTCCTGTGTCTCCTGCACTGCAGGCAGATTCTTTACCCACTGAGCTAGTGCCAGTGGGGAGCGGGGGAGCTACTAAAAACAAGAATCCTATGCCAGTTCTATCGCCATCTGCCAAACATCGGCCAACTTACTTCCTTTGGTTTCCTCATCTGGAGAATGGCTACATCATCTCCACCAAATGATTTTTTGTTTGGTGAAGTTGAAGTTAAATCAGATGGCAGACATTTGACAAATGCTGGTTTCCCTTCTTTATCCCCTCATCTTCACTGATACAGGACTTATTACTTGTGAAACTGGACACTCTCAACTGTCTTTACATTTGCAAAAGGGGCAAAGGGTTACTAATCTACTCATTATTAAAAATAAGAAAATAGGAAGAATGTTTAACCTACTTAGAAAAATGTGCAATTTTCAAATAGGTGAACTTCTATTCACTACAACTAATAAACTATACTCAATTTCCCATTAAAACAAGAACACAGAAAGGTATTTGACAAAAATTTGTTAGCTTCGTTTGAATTACTGCACTTAACCATTACTGAGACTGATACAATTATATTTCCTTTTAAGTAATCTATAATTAAGAGATTTTTTTTTTTTTAACCAACTTGGACTAGTTTACCCACAATTAGTTGAAAATGTTTGGCTTTTTCTGTAGTCTTCCAAAACAAGATTGGTTATAAAGTCTAAAACCTCTGCCTGATTGACCTGGATAAGCCATTCTCTGGGATTGGAAATGCTGGCATGTGATATATGCTTTCAAGATGATAACAGCTACTAGGAAATGTGCTTGGCAGGTAAAGAAATTCTTCTCCAATTAAGAAGGGTGCCACTGAGATGGGCATAGTGCATGACTGTAAAGGCTCCTATAATAAGGAGTCTCACTCATAAACTTCAACAGGCTGTGCTTTTTCCTGTGACCTCTCAGAGTTCAATAAAAACATAAGCCTTTGGATGTGCAGACCCTGAGTTCTGGAAGATCCTACTGGAAAATCAGCCTTAATATATAAATTAGATTCCTAGAAAAGTCTGAAATGGTGCCACTAAACGGATGGCAGTGGAAGAAACGTGTATTGTGTGAATTACTGGGAAGGAGATACCTTAGCATTGCTTTGATGAAATTGCACATGACCCATAACCTCTCTTGGGTTACAGTCAGCCCAGCAATTTATTATGTTACAAGCACACATGCCTGATTTTATCTGTAGCCTCCGTACTGCCTGGGGGTTGTGTGTACCCCCAAGCCGTGTCAGGTCCTAAGCAGTCCCACACAACTTTTTAGAGTTGAAGCTGCCCTTCTATTGTAATCAGTTTTCATTACCGCCCTTTGATCTCATCCCTTCTTGGTACACACACTTCATCACCTTTATTTTCTGTCATAATTGCATGTGAAAGATTTCCCTTTTGATAGATGCTGGATGCCAAGCTGGTACAGAAGAGAGTGTTGAAAAGTGTTATGTGACCCGCCGGCTTTAGAAGGAAGCCCATACACCTGTGGAAGACAAACAATTTCTCGGAAAGATGACAGATCTATCATCTGTCCACAGGATATGAGCTGTTCTGTCTGCCTAATAGCAAGACGCTATGAATGGGAAAATAGGAAGTGCTGAAAGAAGTCAGTAGCACATAGCACACCGTCTGGCAGCTCTCCCCAGACCAGGCTCATTCTCAGTGGATGGAAATATGCACAGGGCCTGTCACTGTGGCAAGCAGAGTGGCTACCAGCAGCCCTGTTTCTGCTCCCTGCCAGACAGTCATTCAGGTGCCATCACCTGCTGATGGGGCCACCTAGTTCTCAATTATAGCCCAGGTCTCCATTCACACTGCATCCATCATCATTCAGGATGATCCAACACCAACCAGGCATGTCTCTAAACAAAATATCCCTGTCTCCAAGAGAGGCTGTTGTCAGGGCCCACCCTATTCCCGGCCCCGCAAGGTTCATTTCCTTGGTGCAACTATTCACCTGTCCTTGCTAGGTCAAGGCCAGGAGGGTCTGTCTTTGACTGGAGTCTCAATGAACTCAAGGGCTCCATGACTATTACCTGTGGTCCTCACCTCATTTGTGAATCTTTCTTGCCAGGTATTTCTTAGTAGGATTTCAAAGCCTTAACTACCTGGTCAGTAACAAGAGTGACAGCAGCAGTGGCCAAAGAAACAAAAATACCTTTAATAATAACAGCTGATGCTTACCAACACTTACTGTACGCAGGGCACTATTCCAAGAACTATACATGTATGAACTCAAAACGTGTTAGTCATGTCCAACTCTTTGTGACTCCATGGACTATAGCCCACCTGTCCATGGGATTCTCCAGGCAAGAATACTAGTGTGGGTAGCTATTCCCTTCGCTAGGGGATATTGCCGACTCAGGGATCAAATCTGGGTCTCCTGCATTGCAGATAGATTCTTGACCCATCTGAGCCACCTGGGAATGCCATTAACTCAAAAAAACCTTCCAACATCCCTTGGAGATAGTACTGTGAGTCTATTTCAAAGACTAGGGAATTAGGCAAGAGCTTACAAAGAGATATGTCGCAGAGCTAGTGTTAGAGTCCAAGTCATCTTCACCCAGAGCTGTAACTCTTAACTATCATGATACAGTGTCTCAACAAACGGAATCATCTCCCCAACCACACATACTGTGTTCTTGCTATGGACTAAGTGCTTTATGCATTTTACATCTAAGCCTCACAACAGTCTTAACCCTCATACTACCTCTAGAGTACAGAAAGACTAAGTACTGGTGAAGCCTGGATTTGATCCAAGGTCTCTGGGATTCCCAAATCTATGCTCTTTTCATGAGCCTCAAATCTCAGACACCAGCTGAGGGTGGACAGGTGCTAGAATGTTGTCATCCTGCTGCTCTACTGCTCAAAGGTTTTGGCCATGAGAAGATCTTTGTTCTGCTAAGACCATTAGCAGGTCGTCAGGGACTTGAGGCCTTTCCCCATCCATCACAGTGAGAAAGATCATTCAGTGTTCTTCAAGTATGAGAACAGGATGAAGAAAAATCTTTCCTTTGCTCAAGCATCCCTGCCCACACTGAGAATGTCGAAACAACTTTGCATTCCAAAAAGTAAACCCACTTGGTCATGATGTATTATTATTGATTCTATGTATTGTTGGGTGTGACTTACAAAAATTTTTAAAGAATTTCTTTATCTTTGTTCATGAGGGTTCAGAGTTTTCTGATAATATTCTGTTCTGGGTTTGGTATCAGAATAGTGCTAATTATTAACACATGAGTAGGAAGCGTTCGTTTTGCTTTAGTTTTCTAGAAACATCTTTAAGGAATTGGCACTAGATCTTCATTAAATGTTTAGTGGAATTCACCAGGAAAGCTTCCTTACATATGAAGTTGTCTTTGTGGGAAAGGTTCTTATCTACAAATTCAACTAAAAGAATATATGGCTATTCAGCTTATGTCTTCTTGAGAGAGCTTCAGGAATTTGTGTCTTTGAAGGAATTTGTTCACTTTATCCAAGTTAACGAGTTCACTTAGCACAAAGTTGTTCATAATATTTCCTTATTATAGTTTTAACATTAGTCATGTTTTTTAATTTCTGATACTGATAATCAGAGTAATCTTTCTTATTTGCTTAGTAAGTCTGTCTAGAGGTTTATTAATTGTATTAATCTCAGGAAAAGCAAGCTTCTGTTTTCACTGATTTTTCTCTTTTGCTTTCCTCTTTTCTGTTTCATTGATTTCTGTACATACCTTTGTTACTTTCTTTCTTCTGATGACTGTGGAACTCTAATTACAGGCATGTTAGTCTGCTTGAAGTTGTCCCATAGCTCAAGGTGTCTGTTCATTTTCTTCAGTGGTTTTTCTTTCTGTGTTTCATTTTGAAGAGATTCTATTGTTATATCATCAGGTTCACTCATCTTTTCTTCTGCTATTGTCTATTCTTACCCAATGTATTTTTCATTTTGACATTGCATTTTTATCTCTAGAAGTTTCCTTTGGCTCCTACTTCCTAATTCTATATCACTTCATTGGATGTTCATGCTTTCCTTTACCTTATGCTCTGAAGAAGGAAATGGCAACCCACTCCAGTACTCTTGTCTGGAAAAATCCCATGGAGGGAGGAGCGTGGTAGGCTACAGACCATGGGGTCGCAAAGAGTCAGACATGACTGAGTGACTTCACTCACTCACTCATTAGGAACACAAAACAGCTATAACTATTTTAATGTCTTTGTTTGCTAATTATATCACCTATGTCTGTTCCTATTGATAGATTTTTCTCCCTCTTAGGGATGACAATTCCTATATCACAAAGTTGATCTGGCTGGGGGCTGGGTATTTTAGTATTTATTTAAATATTTTCGAGTTCCCTACCCCTTCTCCTCCCCTGGGACACAGTTTAGTTACCTGTAAACAGTTTGGTCATTTTGAGGCTGGCTTTCAAGTTTTGTGAGGCGAGACCAAAGCTGTCTTTTACTCTGCCCTGGTATGCAGGCAATATGCTCTGAATGTACTACTGGATGCACTGTATATTATTTTTACATCCTAGTTACTGGGAACAGTACTATGTCAGGTCTTGTCAGAGATCCAAGCGCTGTTCTGCCTGTTCTTTTCCTATGGTTCTTTCCCTAATTTCTAGTAATTTCTTCACACCATGCATTGATCAGTAAGTAGTGAGCTGTGGCCAAGAGAGGAATCTGTTATAAAAATCTCTAGCAGTTCCTTTCTATGGAGCTCTCTCCTTTCCATTGAGTCTCTCCTTTCTCCTGTTCTCTAAGGATTCTAGTCATTTTCGTTTCCCCTAATTCTTAATCATCTACTCAACACAGGGAGACCAGCAGCCTCTGTTTGAGTTTCCCCTCCCTGTGCTCCAGCCTAGATCGACTCTCTAGAGAGCAGGCTGAGGCAAGCATAGGGCTCACTCTGTACTCTCTCTTGGGGATAAATGTTCTGTGCTACTGATTGTCCAATGTTCACCATTTGTTGTTTTCCATATTTTGTCCAGCGCAGGAGGGTGCATCTAGTTGCTGTTACTACTGCATGACCACCAATATACATCTGATTGCTCACTTTTTAAGATATACTTAACTAATTTCCTGTGGTCATGTATGGATGTGAGAGTTGGACTATGAAGAAGGCTGAGCGCCGAAGAATTGATGCTTTTCAACTGTGGTGTTGGAGAAGACTCTTGAGAGTCCCTTGGACTGCAAGGAGATCCAACCAGTCCATTCTGAAGGAGATCAACCCTGGGTGTTCTTTGGAAGGAATGATGCTAAAGCTGAAACTCCAGTACTTTGGCCACCTCATGCGAAGAGCTGACTCATTGGAAAAGACTCTGATGCTGGGAAGGATTGGGGGCAGGAGGAGAAGGGGACGACAGAGGATGAGATGGCTGAATGGCATCACTGACTCGATGGACATGAGTCTGAGTGAACTCCGGGAGATGGTGATGGACAGGGAGCACCTGTTACTCCATCCCGATGGCGGGCCTTTTAGTCATGGCCCCAGAAGAGGCCCCTGAGGCGGAGGAGGAGCAGGGAGAGTCCTCAGATTATAAGTGTGCCCTCTGTGAGCAGTTCCAGAACAAGCCCAATCCCTGAGCTACCACATCGCTAGGGACACTCAGAAGCACTCTCTTATAATCAAAAATAGACTTCTGGCTCTAATAAATTCAAGTAGAACTCCAGTGGAGTAAATAAACAATCAAAGGAGAACTACGAGTCTGTGTTCTTTCTATCTGCCCATTGTATTCACACCTGGCACAGGGTGAGCTAGAAGAGGCTGGAAGCCCATGCCCCAGGCAATCTTCAGTCTGGTCCCCACGGTCCATTTTCATGTGAAACAGCAGCATTTCACGGGCTCCTCTAAGGGTCTGACCCATGAGCCGAGTGCTGAGGCGAACCCAGGATGGACTGGTCCCTGGGCCCTGCTTGCTGCTCAGCAGACGGCCCAGCTGGGCTCCTGACCTTGGGGGTGTCACCTTCCATGAGTCATACACCCTGCAGCAGAAGCGGCTCCTCAAGGATCCCCCAACGGTGCAACAAGTTTCTGATCAGCAGCTGAGCATCCCAGCTCCCTATCCAGGGGCCTCCTCAAGAGGCTCACGGGAAAGCAGGGTCACCCCAGCCACTAAGTGCCTTGCAAACACAGTAGCCCAAAGCCAAAGACAAATACAAGGCTTCCACAAGGTGAACACCAGCCCTTGTCACTCTGCCCTCACAGCTGTATTTAGAAGCCTATCTTTGGATGTGAGGTGGCCAGGCACTGCCTCCAACATACATACTCTGAGAGCCAAGGGACACTTTACAGTAGGACAAGTGTCCCGTGCAAGGACAAACCACGGCCTGTTTCCTGGCCTGCGGGCCTCTCTGCCTGCTTACGCTCAGCCCCGCCACTGGCCTTCCCCCAGCACCCCCTGGACACTGTTCCAACATCAGGGAGTTTGGACCAGAACAGAGAGGGAAAAATACTAACCGGTTTCCAAACAACACATTTCTCTCAACCACCCAGACCCAGCAGGGCCAAAATGAGTGGAAAGACCATCAATTCATAAAGCTCAAAGTCCCGGAGTCTCTCGCTGAGTCCAGAGCAGCATCCCACAAGGAGAGTCCCTGCCCCTGGCCCCACACCAACTAGGCGCTGCAGCACAGGGCCGATTCAGACACAACCAGACGGGAAAGTCCAGAGCGCGGTGGTGACTGCATGGTATCACCATGTGCTGGTCTCTTAGTCACTCTCCTCTCAAAAGCCCAGTCTGGACAGGCCTCCTGCCCAAAGGGGATCAGGTGCTGGGGGATGTCCACCTGGAAGATGTCCTTTCTGCCCCTCCCAGGGACGGGTGGTAGCAGCCAGTGGGGGTTGGCGAGCGCAGTCACATACTTCTGTCGCAGGTCAGGTAGCAGGGCTTGATTCTCCAGCTCCTGCACCTAGCTGGGACCTGGGTTTTCTAGGCACAGCAAAATGCCCCCAATGACCACAAGACCTGTCAGCAAAGACAGGACACAGAATGAGAACCAGGTCATTCAATGTTGCACCTGCTTGAGATTCAGACTGTATCATGGAGGGAACCTGAGGTGAACTGGGTCCTCTGGCTGAGGGCTCACCACGGCAAAGGTAACTTGGGGCGAGGCCAAGCGAAGGAGGGAGTGAAATGAAAGGGAGAGGGCTGGTGCTCCAGGAACCCAGGAGGACATGGGCAACTTTCAG
Source organism: Neotragus pygmaeus (assembly GCA_006410875.1). Classification (NCBI taxonomy): domain Eukaryota; kingdom Metazoa; phylum Chordata; class Mammalia; order Artiodactyla; family Bovidae; genus Neotragus; species Neotragus pygmaeus. The sequence continues at coordinate 1,186,258 of SJYV01054457.1, forward strand.
TCTGCCCACTGCAGGCCGCAGGGACAGAGCAGGAGGGCCCCAGCGGGGGCCAGCAGACATCAGGTCCCCAAGGGATTTACCAGCAGACAAGTGTTGCTGTGGGGGCCTCACCCCTGGGGAGTCAGGGGACTTGCTCAGGCCCAGCTTCAGACAATGTGGGTATGGAACCCAGGCTGGGTGCTTTATTGCCCCTCATGGTCTCTGCCAGGCACACAGACACACATGTGGGGACACACACACACAGACAAGCACCACGTGCAGTCCTGGACCGGCTTCTGCCTCAAGCACAAACGGGGAGTGAGGCCCAGAGTGGGGATCAGGAACCTTGTGCTGCCAGTTCCCAGTCCATGGACCCTCGCTGTCCCTCTGAGGAAACCTCATCCCCCACGCCCAACCCCACCACCTAGTTCAACTGAAAACAAACAAGTACAACCCAGCTGAGATCCAGGGCAGTGCCAGGGCCCATGCAGGCAGCAGGAGGCAGGGTGTCACTTACCCACGATCACTCCATGGCCGAAATTGTCCCCTGCAAGGCCTGGATCTGGGTGGTTCTCGTTCCGAGCCTCCGCTCCAGCAGCTCCCACCAGGCCGAGTCTTTCCAGTCCTGGTGCACCATGTGGATGGCCAGGGTACAGTGCCGGTGACCACGTAACACGGGCTGCCACAGCATCCCCAGGTTCTTGACGCCGTTTAAGACGAAACCCTCATCAGGCTGTCAAAAGAACAGATAGTCAAACTTCATCTCCCAGGGCTCCTAGGGCTCCCAGGGCCGCATGTGGCTGTGGAAACACAAAACCACAAAGGTCAGGAGTGTGATTCAGTGGCCTGCAAGCTCACAGCCCTGGGCTGGACCTCAGCCTCACGAGCCCGAGCATCCTCCAAATCTGCTGACACAGAATGCAGGGGTCAGAGAGAGCTGGCTCATTCCAATCATCTCCACGCAGTCCACTGATAGAGGTGTGGCGACACAGAGGACCCATCCATTACATGCAGTCTGTGGGGAGGTCAGCAAGGAGGGTGGGAGAGTGGGAGAGAGACACGAGGTGAGTTCCAAGACAGAGAGCCCTGAAACCCTGGGAGCACTGAAGAGGGAGGGCAAGCCCCCTGGCTTCACAGCCCAGAGGCTGGGCTCTGGTCCTCTCCCAGCACAGACAGGCATTGTCCTGGGTTTGGCTTCCCCCACTCCCTGCCACCACAACGCCATCACTGCCCATGATCTGCAGATCCCCCCTATTAGCCCCGGGTTGCTAAGGGCAGATCCATGCTAACCAATCTGGACTTGGCCTTGGGGCAACCTGGACCTCAGATGGCCCTGCCAGGTGTCTTCCCCACACCTTTGGGAGCTACCTTCCTCCTAGCCCTTCCCATACCACTGCCTCCACTGTCAGCAGAAGCCCTGGCCCCTGCCCAGAGCCTTGAGAAAGAACAAAGGAGAACAGGAACTAATGGGATGGGTGTGCTCCATGTCAGCACCAGGGCCTGGGACAGCACCATTCAGATATCACAGAATTCAGACCTCAAATAATACACTAGGTTTCTGTCACCTCATTCAATGGCTGAGGTGGCACTGAGGCATAGACTGCAGGGGACCTGAACACACACCTCCATTCGCACTTCTTTCCCTGTACCTGCAGTGGGGTCCTTGTTCACTGGAAGGGTGTGGATGCAGAGGAGCAGAGCCGTGAGCCTGAACCTCAGCAGGGTCTCAGCACCTCGCAAGGGGCCTCCATTTTCACATGGCTATGAGGACAGGAGCAAGGTCCCAGGGGCACCCAACCCAGGGCCTTCTGGGTTTCCTTCATTTGGCACAGCAGAGCCACAGTTCTCACAGGCCCACAAGGCCCCACATGATCTGGCTCCTATCCTAGTGGCCTGCTCTCCTCACCCCTGCATTCACCTCCGGTAGCCATGAAGGCTATCCTTCCATCCTTGGAACACTTCAGTGTGTTCCTACCTCAGACCCTTTGCAGGGTGTGAGGACTCACATCGTGTCCCCTCAGAGTCAGGTGCTGGAGTCTCAATCCCAAGTACCTCGGTGTGACCTTACAGACAAAGGAAAGGTCTTCACAGAGCTGATGGGGGTCAAGTGAGCTCACGGACCCTCCTCTAACAGGACAGCTGTCCCCATACAAAGGACACATTTAGAAACAGACAGGAACACGGGGGAACTGGGGTGAAGAGGAAGGCGGAACTCTCCAAGCCCAGACACACCCACCAAGGCCAGCAATGCCCTGGAAGTGAGTGGGGAGACATAGGACAGACTCTCCACAGCTCTCATGAGAACCAATGTCAGCTGACATCTTGACCTCGGCTGCCAGGCCTCCTGAACCCACACGGTTCCTAATATGAGCCACCCGGTGCAATCCTGATGCGACTGCTGGCCAATGAAGCCAGAGGGTCAGCTTTGTTGGGACATCTCTCCACAGGGGTAAGCAGGGAGTGGGGGATGGCTTCTCCACTCCCAGCACCTCAGGCACACTCCTCCATGTCTGCACATCTTCATGTGTCTGTTTTCACCCTGACACGGTGTGTGTTTACACCTTCCAGTGTCGGGGGTCCCACAATTTACTGATGCTTCCCTCTTGATGGAAGGGAAGGGGAAAATTCTGCTAATACAGCCCCTCAGTGTGACCACACACTCCCTGAAGAGCCATGCAGGAGGCAGCCCAGTGCACACGGCACACTCCCGAGGTGCTGACACAGGCCAGCAAACGGCCTTCCACAAAGGCTTCCCCTGTTTCCACTCCACCAACCACAGGCAAGGGTGTCATGTCCTCACGCACTGGCTGGTCCNAAGAGCCATGCAGGAGGCAGCCCAGTGCACACGGCACACTCCCGAGGTGCTGACACAGGCCAGCAAACGGCCTTCCACAAAGGCTTCCCCTGTTGCCACTCCACCAACCACAGGCAAGGGTGTCATGTCCTCACGCACTGGCTGGTCCAGAACATCATCATTCAGTTGAATGTTGGCCCACCTGCTGGGTGATGAAGGGTCACACTGTTCACTGGGTCTGGCTTGGTTACAAGGATCTGGCTGTCCCCTGGGACTGGCCATTGCTCTCTTCTACTGGGATATGTGACTGGATCCCACGCTTGCCCAGTTTCCTCCATTCAGCTTCTCAGCCAACCCAACCCCTTCCTCCTGAGGGCCTCCGAATCTCACCTATGTGAGTGGAATACCTGAGTAAGAACTGGCTACAAGCCCTCCTACAGCCTGAAGCAGAGGGTGCCTGCTTGGTGGCCTGCAGAGAAAACATTCTTCCATCTGCTTGACTGGGCATCTTTACCTTCCCTAGGACCAGAGGACCAGGGAAAAAGCTACCAGTGACAAAACAGCAATCTTGGACAACAAGCCACCATGGTCTCCTCGGCAGGGGCCTAAGATCACGGTGTCCCAGGAGGGCCTAAGTGATGAGAAACACACGTGCAGGTTCCCTCAGGCTGGATTCTGCTCATCACAGCAGCTGGCCTGTCCTCACAGGGCTGGGACAGGGACCCCACGATGCCTCAGCCCACAGCACAGAAACCCATCCCCCAGGAGTGATGATGATTTACAGGCCAGGAGACCCCNTGTGTGTGTGTGTGTATGTGAGAGAAACTACTCTGGCTGATTGTATTAAATCACTGTGTGTGTGTGTGTGTGTGTGTGTGTGAGAAACTACTCTGGCTGGTTGTATTAAATCACTGTGTGTATGTGTGTGTGTGTGTGTGAGAAACTACTCTGGCTGATTGTATTAAATCACTGTGTGTCTGTGTGTGTGTGTGTGTCTCTGTGTGTGTGTGTGTGTGAAACTACTCTGGCTGATTGTATTAAATCACTGTGTGTGTGTGAGAGTGTGTGTGTGTGTGTGTGAACAGACTGAACATTTTCACAGATTTAACCTGATGATTGTATTAAATCACAGCATGTGTGAGTAGACTGAACATTTTCACAGATTTAACCCAAACTATTTTATCTTAGTGATTCAACTAGTCACTTCCAGTTCTGGTGGTATTTAGAAGAACATTACAGATACAAGTTTGAAACTAATAAGCTATGAAAGTACAAAGGAGTTTTCAGCTTAACTCAGCATTGAGGGGTCTCCTGATATTCGTGTGAATTAATCTCTGAAGCCTGGGAAAGAGGGACAATAGAGATAGATGTGGAGAAACAAGAAACATGTAGTTTCATCTAAAATGGGCAAATTTATAAAGGTGTACACACACGCACATGCACAGATTTACTTCTCATAAATCATCAGGCCTGTGGATACTATGATGGGGAAAAACCCCATTCATGGGACCCTGAGCCACGATCCTTATTTTTCAAGGCATAAAGCTGTTCTCTTTTGACAATCAACCATGTAACCAAAAATGGGACAAGCAATATCTCCTAAACACTCTCATCAAACAGGAATCAGGAATATTTCATCTAAAAATTGTAAAAAGCAGGAGAGCCCTAGCATGTGAGCTGTGCACCACCAGGGAAAGAAAAGGCATAAGAAGAACTTGGCCCAGATCAAGCAGCCATTACGAAGTCTGACTAGACAAAGGGCTATGGGCATTCACTGGCCTGCATTTCAGACAGATGATCTAAGACCTTGGCTTCAGCCTTCCCCAGTGCCTGCCCCTCTCTGAGGCTGTAAAGACGGCATCAAGGAATCCCTAGTGCCCATACACCACCTTCTCAGAAGAGAATCCTTCAAAGGCTTCCCACACTAAGTCACAAAATGAAGGCACTGCCTGCACATATTATAGACATATTATGTTTGCCTCCTACATCAGTCACTGTCCTCAGTCTTTATTTTTTTAATGCTAATGCATTTATATGCTACTGTTTTGGAAAACAGTTTGATTAAAAAAAAAAAAAAAACCTCAAAAACTGTGAGCCCTTAAAAGTTCCATCAAGTGCTTAAACCAGAGAGGGAATACATCAAGGACAAGACATGAGACCAATGAAACCCATGCAGAGTACCCATGAGCAAAATTTTAATCCTAGATATGCTTTCCCTTGCCACTTGGCTTTCTTCTGGTAATCATTCCCATGGTTGGTTTGAATATGTTAAGTACATCTGTATTCATGTTATTAGCCAAAGCAGAAAATTAGAAATGTAAATCCACTACCAAAAATGCATTCATGATATATTCTAACATCACCGCACACTGTACACACAAATTACCTATCCCCAATCATATCAGCTGATGCGAACTGGAATTTTAATGCACTTTGAAAAGGTGTAACATGCCACTTATTTGTATATTATTACACTTAGTACATACTTCATACTTTACAAAGTACTTTCACATACATTAGCTCATCCAATTCTCACAACAATTCCATCATGAAAGTGTTTCTTGGACCATTTTATGAGACATCTAAGGCTCAAAAGTGGGATGTGAGTTGCCTGAAGTCACATGTCCACCACACTGAAGCACCAGAACTGGAAACCAGGTCTGCTGATCCCAGGGCACTGTACCACATCCTTTTAGGGAAGAACAGGAGGTGTCTCATGGAATCCTATATCTTTCATCTTCTAATTTGGCCTTAACAGTTCACGGTCATGTGTGGGTCACAGAAACATAACTGGTTTAGTCTCTCCCTTACTTTTCCCTTTCCATTATAGAATGGCAAAAGGAAACAAAAAGAGATGGCATGCCTGGTAATGCCATTAAGAATATAAACCTAAAACAGACCAAGATTTTCAATGAAAATCTACCTTGGCATCCCAATTCCTAGTTGTACCATTCTAAGTCTTATGTTCCTATTCCTTGGGAAACCTTATCATCTTCCATTCCCCTGAAAAATTTTAACATGATGTGATGTGTCTGTGTGTTTGCTGGGGGAAATTCACAAAACATGAAAGCCTCTACAGGCAAATTCTTTCCCTGTTAATGCCCTGTAAGCAAACTGAGTGGTAACACAAAATCAAAGCTAAGGCCACGGTACTTTTTTCAGGTTAGAAAAAGAAAGGCCCGCATCTGAATGACAACTATATGTACATAGGTCAAGGGGTATGACTCTGTTTACATATCAGCAGTCAACTGGTAAAACATTTATTACACATTTAAGCAGAAAACATTTAATCAGAGATGGCAACTACCTAAGAACCAACTATCTACGTGTCTGATCAAAGAGGAAGAGACTAAACTAATAGCTAATAATAACCTTTAAGACTAGCATTTCAAAAACAACTTAAATTGGTAACTGGCAAAGCCTATTATTTGTTTTTTTCTTCTGAGAAAATGAAGCTGACAAAGAAAAGGCTATGCAAACACTCAGGTAGTTTCTTTCAGCCATTACAGTGGCTTTAATAACCAATGATTTGGTTTCATTTTCAAGCAACTATGACCTTGATTATACATTAAGATAAGTTATTTAAAATACCAAATTGTTCATCACCCATTTGATCTGAAGAGCAGTTCCCAAATTCTTCATTTAAATAAAGAATAACATCATTTATATCTGTAAGATCATCTATTTGTTACATGTCAACAGCTGACATACAGATTCTGGTTACTTTGGCAGCCTCACAAATTACTCAGAAAATAGATACTTTTTAAAAGTTTTATTTTTTTATTTGTGGCTCTGCAGGGTCTTTGTTGCTGTGAGGGCATTTCTCTATTTGTGGTGAGCAGAGGCTACTCTCTAGTTGCAGTACACTTCTCATTGTGGTGGTTTCTCTTGTTGTGGAACATGGGCTCTAGCATGTGGGGGCTTCAGGAGCTGAGGTACGCAGGCTCAGATTTGTGGCTCCATGGCTCTGCAGTTGTGGTGCACAGGGTTAGCTGCTCTGCAGCATGTGGGATCTTCCTGGATCAAGGATCAAACCTGTGTCTCTTGCATTGGAAAGTAGATTCTTTACCACTGAGCCACCAAGGAAGCCCAAAGATACACTTTTTGTACAGAAAACTTAAATCTAGAGATAATGTAACTCAGAGGAACAAGAACAATTCTAGCCCCTCCAGTCAGACAGACAGGTCATAACCTTGACTCAGTCCTGAACCATCTACATAACCTCACATGTCACTTGAGTTTGACATCCTCATCAGTATTAATCAAATGCAGGACATTCTCTACATGTCTGTGAGTATACATATGTGTGCTAGGCTGCTGTGCAGGAATACAGCCATCCATTGTGGAGAGGGAACTTAAGTTCTATCCCTTCTCCCTGAAGATGATGCAGTAAGGAAGGACCATGTGATCTCTAAAGGGAGAGATGGGCTTGACCCTGACTTGCAGCCTTGATCCTCTTATAAAAAGTGGGGGAGCACTATTGCTCCCATAGTCTCTATGCTATGAGCAACAGAGGCAGCCTTTGGCAGGCCCAGCAATTCCTAGGATCTTTCCATTTCCATCTCCCCACCTGTGACTGTGACCAACCTGATGGCTACAGGGCATGTGTNGATTCATGGGGTTGCAAAGAGTCGGACACGACTGAGCAACTGAACTGAACTGAAGGAGATTTTGGCTCCATACCCTAAGAAGCACCTCCTTGATGGATCACACTCTGCCTCCAGGACTCATTGCTTGTGGTCACATTTCAAATCCTTCCCATTCATTTTTTCCACTTGCTGACTAGTTTGGAAGTGACAGAGCAACAAGCATGGTAGGGGACTGATCATGAATTTGGCAAGCTTTCTCTATTAACTCTAGGGTAACGACCTTAAGAAAGCAGGAGCTTCTTCTGTTGTGCAGAACCTTTCCAGTTTCATGCAATCTTACTTATTCATTTTTCCTGTTTGGTTGGGTTTTCTGGTATCATAGCCAAAAAAGTCATTGCCAAGACTAATGACAAGGAGCTGGCTCCCTGTCTTCTTCTAAGAGTCTTACTATTTCAGGCTGTATGCTCAAGTCTTTAATCCATCTTCAGTTAGCTTTTGTTAATGGTGTAAGATAAGGGTTCAATTTCATTTTTCTGTGTGTGGTTTTCACATTTTCCCAACACCATTTCTTGAAGAAACTATCTTTTGCCATTGTATTTTTGGTTCTCTTGTCAAATACTAGTTGATTGTATATGTGAGCATTTATTTCTGCTTTCTCAGTTCTGTTTCCCTGGTGTATGTGTCTATTTTTATGTCACTGCTGTTCTGTTTTGATAACCATAGCTTTGCAATATAGTTTGAAATCAATCAGGAAATGTGAGGCCTCCAGCTTTGTCCTTTCTCAGAATGTGATGGCTATTCAGAATCTTCTGTGGTTCTATACAAATTTTAGGATTGTGTTTCCTATTTTTGTGGAAAATGTCAATGGAATTTTGATAGACATGGCATGGACATTTAAACAGTATTAATTCTTCTAATCCATGAATGTGGGATATCTCTACATTAATCTATGTCTTCTTTAATTTCTTTCATCATAGTCTTCTAAGTTTTCAGTTCAGAGATCATTTATCTCCTTGATTAAATTTATTCCTAAGTATTTTTATTATTTTTGATTCTATTATAAATAGGATTATTTCCTTTATTTCTTTTATAGCTATAATCTTCAGGAACACAATTGATGTCTGTATGCTGATTTTGCATCCTGCAACTTTATTGATTTCATTGAATAGTTTTAATAGTTTTGGGTAGTCTTTATAATTTTCTACATATAAGAGCATATCATCTGCAAAGACAATGTTACTTCTTCATTTCTGACTTGGATGCCTTTTATTTCTTTGTATTACCTGATTGCTCTGCCTAAGACTTTCAGTACTATGTTGAATAAGGGTAGTGTGAGTGGGCAACTTCATCTTGTTCCTGATATTAGAGGAAAAGCTTTGAATCTTTTACCACTGAGCATTATATTAGCTGTGGGCTTATCTGGTGGCTCAGATGGTAAAGAATCCACCTGCAATTCAGGATACCTGGGTTCGATCCCTGGGTTGGGAAGATCCCCTGGAGGAGGACATGGCAATACACTCCAGTATTCTTGCCTGAAGAATCTTCACAGACAGAGGAGTCTGGTGGGCTACAGTCAATGGTGTTGAAAAAAGTCAGACTCAACTGAGTGACTAAACACAGCATAGTACATGATGTTAGCTATAGGTTTGCCACATGTGACCTTTATCATGTTCAGACAACAACCCCCTGCCCAAATAATCCAATTTAAAAATGGGCAGAGGAACTGAAAATATTTTTATTTTCCAAAGAAGACACACAAATGGCCAACAAATACTGAAACAATGCTCAGGATCACCAATTGTCAGGAAAATGCAAATTTAAACCACAATAAAATGTTACCACCTCACACCTGTTAGAATGGCTGTATCAAAAACACAAGAGATAACAAGTGTTGATAGTGAAAGTGAAAGTGAAGTCACTCAGTTATGTCCGACTCTTTGCAACCCATGGACTGTAGCCCACCAGGTTCCTCCATCCATGATAAGGATACTAAAAAAGGAAACCTGTACACTATCCAGTTCAGTACAGTCACTCAGTTGTGTCCGACCCTTTGTGACCCCATGAATCGCAGCACGCCAGGCCTCCCTGTCCATCACCAACTCCCAGAGTTCACTCAGACTCACGTCCATCAAGTCAGTGATGCCATCCAGCCATCTCATCCTCGGTCATCCCCTTCTCCTCCTGACCCCAATCCCTCCCAGCATCAGAGTCTTTTCCAAGGAGTCAACTCTCCAAATGAGGTGGCCAAAGTACTGGAGTTGCAGCTTTAGCATCATTACTTCCAAAGAAATCTCAGGATTGATCTCCTTCAGAATGGACTGGCTGGATCTCCTTGTAGTCCAAGGGCCTCTCAAGAGTCTTCTCCAACACCATAGTTCAAAAGCATCAATTCTTCTGTGCTTAGTCTTCTTCACAGTCCAAATCTCACATCCATACATGACCACAGGAAAAACCATAGCCTTGACTAGACGGACCTTAGTTGGCAAAGTAATGTCTCTGCTTTTGAACATGCTTTCTAGGTTGGTCATAACTTTTCTTCCAAGGAGTAAGCGTCTTTTAATTTCATGGCTGCAATCACCATCTGCAGTGATTTTGGAGCCCCCAAAAAATAAAGTCTGACACTGTTTCCACTGTTTCTCCATCTATTTCCCATGGAGTGATGGGATCGGATGCCATGATCTTCATTTTCTGGAAGTTGAGCTTTAAGCCAACTTTTTGACTCTCCTCTTTTACTTTAATCAAGAGGCTTTTTAGTTCCTCTTTACTTTCTGCCATAAGGGTGGTGTCATCTGCATATCTGAGGTTACTGATATTTCTCCCAGCAATCTTGATTCCAGCTTGTGTTTCTTCCAGTCCAGCATTTCTCATGATGTAATCTGCATATAAGTTAAATAAGCAGGGTGACAATATACAGCCTTGACGTACTCCTTCTCCTATTTGGAACAAGTCTTTTAGTGGGAATGTAAATTGGTTCAGCCAGTATGGAAAATGGTATGAGTGTTCCTCAAAAAAGTTAAAATGGAATCACTTATATTTTTTGGTAATTCCACTTTGGGGTACATATCCAAAGGAAATGAAAACAGGTTTGGGAGCTCATGTACACCCGTGGTGGATTCATGTCAATGTATGCCAAAACCAATACTGTACTGTAAAGAAAAATAAAGTAAACAACAACAACAACAAAGATATATATGCACTCCAATATTCACTGCAGCACTATCAACAATAGCCAAGATACAGAAACAATCTAAATATCCATCAACAGATGAATGGATAAAGGTGGCGCACGTGTATGTGCAGACACACATACACACACAAGTATACTATTCATCTGTGGGAAAGCAGGAAATCATGCCATTTGGAACATGAGAGCATTATGCTAAGTGAAAGAAGTCAGACAGAGAGACAAATACCACATGAGACCATTCATATGTTGACACTAAAAAAGGTAAACTCCAAGAAACAGAGAGCAGAATGGTGATTACCAGAAAGTGTTGGGTAGAGAAAATGGCAGACATCGGTCAGAGTACAAACTCCCATTTCTAAGATGAAAAAGTTCTAGGGATCAACTGTACTGCACTGTGATCATATTTAATGATAACATATTAGATACTTGAAAGTTGTTAAGAGCAATCTTAAATGTTCTCGCCACAAAAAGAAATAATTTTGTCACATATTGGAGAGGTTAACTAATGCTGAGGTGGCCATCACTCTGCATATCCATCAAATGAACGTGTTGTACACATTAAGGTTATTCAATAAGTCAGTTATTTCAATTATATCTTAGTAAAGTGAAGAAAATACTTCATTAAACAAAAGAGAAAGAAAGTCAAGTTACAAATTTAGGGACAAAAGGTCTTAAACCAGTTTCTCTCTTTAGAGACAGATGTAGCTGCACAAACTAACACAAACTATTTGCCATCTTATAGGAAGCAAATGCATTTCTAACTATGAGACAAAACTAAATATTAATCTGTCTTGAATTTAGTACATACACTAATAATAGCTAATATTTATGTTATGTTTACTAAGTCCCAGGTATTCTTCTAAGCATTTCATATGTTTTAACTCACTGAATGCCAGAAGCACCTGTGAGACTGGTAATAATATTATCTCCACTTTATAGGGAGGAAACAGGCAGGCCCAGAGAAGCAAAGAACTTGCTCAAGAAAGAGGTAGTTAGTAGTGGAGGCAGGAACTGAACTCTAACAGTCTGACTCATAATCAATAAACTAAAGTCCAGAGGCATCATTGACTCAATGGACATGAGTTTGAGCAAGCTCTGGGAGATGGTGATGATCAGAGAAGCCTGGTATATTGCAGTCTATGGGGTCGCAAAGAGTAGAACATGACTGAATGACTGAACTGAACTGATTGAACATGAACAAAATCATCTTTCCAAGAAGCTGTCTCTGAGGCCCAAAATTAAGAATCTTCAGGATCTTATTAATAAAATCCCCTGGCCTAGACTTGAAGATTGGGGAAGGCCCTGGCACCCCACTCCGGTACTCCTACCCGGAAAATCCCATGGATGGAGGAGCCTGATAGGTTGCAGTTCATGGGGACGCTAAGAGTCAGACACGACTGAGCAACTTCACTTTCACTTTTATGCATTGGAGAAGGACATGGCAACCTACTCCAGTGTTCTTGCCTGGAGAATCCTAGGGACGGGGGAGCCTGGTGGGCTGCCATCTATGGAGTCGCACAGAGTTGGACACGACTGAAGTGACTTAGCAGCAGCAGCAAGAGGTGACTATTAGTAAAAATTTGTGGAGTTTTGTTGGTGGTGGTTCCAATGACTATGGAGCACTTACTGGCAGTCAGTGGTCAAGAATGGGAAGCTTAAAATGTATGGGCCAACTTCACTCATAGGAGAAGTGTCCCACCAGAAATGACAAGTAAGAGTTTCTTATTACAAACTATTGGTGAGTCTACCAGTTCTACTAGTAAAACTGGGCTATAGTCTTTGTTCACTAACTTCTTAAACCTTGAGCACTTGAACTTGACCGAACCTTGTGGTTGCTCACTTTCAATATCCATGAACCAAGAGGAATTTCTGGCTAAGATTAGATCTCCGTAGACCATCAACAGAGATTAAACCATCCTTGCTTCTGAGTCTCCTCAAATAATTGCTGAGGAAAATTCCCAGGAGGGCATAGACTTACATCCTTTTTCCTCAGCAATGCTAATCCAGAGCCTCAGTTATTTAACCATCAATCCTAATACCAGTTTCCTCTCTGCTCGAATGAAGAGAATGGCAGAGCTACTCCAACAGTGGGATACAGAAGAGAAGCTTCACTGGGCCAAGCAGCAGGGAAACCATTTCTATCTCTGAGGGGGAGAACACTTTAGACACGCCAAAGACTGTGGCTGAAAGAGGATTAAAGAAAGTTCTCTCACGGACGAAGATCAGAATGGATTCAGACACTAATGTCTGAATACTTACTTGAGTTGAATTATTCTGGGAACTACAACCAGTTGAGAAATGGTTAGTTGTAGCAACAAGATCTACTTTTATGTTACAGAATCATATCAGCAACAGATTTTCACTCAATTGCAGTGGTGGTGGTGGTGGTTTATTAGCTAAGTCGTGTCCGACTCTTGCGACCCCATGGACTGTAGCCCAGCAGGCTCCTCTGTCCATGGGATTTTCCAGGCAAGAATACTGGAGTGGGTTGCCATGTCCTTCTCCAGGGATCTTCCCCACCCAGGAATCGAACCCGGGTCTCCTGCACTGCAGGCAGATTCTTTATCAACTGAGCTATGAGGGAAGCCCATACCTGTAGCAAATTTTCCTGCCAATTATTTTAGGATTAATATGGCACAGACTGGAAAAAGGTACTCTCAGGAATGGGAGATAGACTATCAATAGTTTTTAACTCACCAATAATATGACTTCTGTGATGCATGCTATTTTTTCCCTCGTACTTCTTTCTTTCCTCCCTACCTTGTCATTCACAGTTCATAAAGTATCTATATAGTGAATGCCTTTCCAATTTCAGTTAATTTTGTTCTACATTATATCTTGGCTCCAAGAGAAAAAAAAAATAGTGAGTCTCATGGAATACATATGTATTTTAGAACTCCAAGCCAATGTTAAAATAAGATCTAAATTTAAGAATGTGAGCAGAAGAATGTGGAGATGAGGGATATGGAAATTGATCTCATCACTTTACACTTAATTTTTTTTTTTTTTTTTACTGAATGAAAAATTCTTTACATTCTCTAGTACTCTACAATTTTAAAAAGTTTTTCACATGATTAGCAATAATCATGCCTTGGATAAACCTCATTGGCTACAATACTGACACCATGCAAAGCTACATTGAAGTTTTTTAGTAAAACATGATTATATTAAGTTATATATAGGTGATTATTTTTATTTTCCTTTATAATTGTCAGTTATCCTTCCCTAAAGGAATTTCTGATGCCATATTTCCATTTTCAGTCCAAATAAGTGTGTTAAAAATCCTTTAGAAAACCAAACTACCAAATATCATTGTCAAGTTCACCAAGTTCCAGAACAATGATTACATTTGAACAAAGTTGTTCTAAATACTAAAGGAGGAAGGAAGGCAAGGAAGCTGAAGACAGCCACTGCTCAGATCTGAAAACTTAAATCACAAGGACTTCAGGACATAATTCTACCTATAGACACATTTTCTGTACAGACACCAAAGTATGGTCTCCTGATCAACATGGGAAACTCAGCATGACCCAGATGAGTTCCCAGTAAAGTAATATATGAACTCCTTAACCAGATTTTCCTGGAGCACAAACTATTTTGAGGTAATTCAGGAAATAGATGTGGTTTGTTAAGAAACTATGTAACTCAAAATCTTGTAGCTAAAAAGTCAGCAAAATTTTGTGGAAGAATAGAGAGAAATCTGTACGTGTTTCAGGTCAGTATTGAATTTACAATTCATAAAGCAGGTGGATTATTTCTGAGAACAAAAAAACTTTTCCTGAAGCTGTTTCCACATAGATATTCTTTCAAATTGGTTCCCCTCTTTTCCTGAAACCTATGATGCTAATTTTAAAAATACAAAATAACAAACAAAAAAGTAATGTGTTATCTACAAGGAAGGTCACAGAGCCTCCTTCTCTGAATATTCCAGCTGAGGATCAGCAAACAAAAGGCCAGAGAGTAAACACCTGAAGCTTCACAAGCCATATAGTCTTTTAACCACATACATTTCTCTGCTGTTTTATTTTTTAAACAATATTTTAAAAATATGAAAACCATTCTTAGGTCAGATCTACAAAAACAGGCCACTAGTCAGTCATATCTGGCCCATGGGCTTCAGTTTGCTGACCCCCTAATTCTAGATAGACAGGTAGACAGACTGTCTTTGTGGACACTACTCACTAGAGAGTAAAATAAATATGACCCTACCTCCCTGCCAACTCTGTAACTTGATGGAAGTGACACAAGTAAACCTGTAAAATTTTCAAACAGATTTTAAATCATCAAATTATTAGCAGATATTTCGGTATCTGACAAAACATTACTCTGTTTTAGTAAAGACAAAGAGTCTTTATATTCAATTTGCTACACTGCAAACCCACCATACGACCTAGAGAAAATTCCATACCTCTGATTTCTCACTGGCATTTGTATTATGTGATCCCTCAAGAAACATCCAGGCTTGGTTTTCTGAGATTCCATGGATGGCCCAAGGAACCTCTAGAGGGCTATTTAAAGAAGTGCCCCAAAGTGATCTTTACTACTTTAAGAAAAAATTCAGTGGGATGATTGACATTCTAGTTTGATAGTCTCCAGAAAAGAAATATGTTCTCATTTTGCCTTGACCAAATCTCTCATCAGAGAAGACGGCATAGGTGTAGTTTTAGCTAAATGTGTAGTTATTTACATCACAATGGAGACAATAGATTCAAGAGAGTCATCCTCAGAAATAAAACATACAGGATTTTCAGTGGGTATCTTAAGGAGGAATCTGACAATTTTAGCCCAGGAATCAAAATCACGAGAATCTTATGATTCCAGAACCTCTTTTACACCACTGTATTTCTTATTTTTGTTATTCCCAAAGATATTAACAGTAGAATCAATTAAAAAACAACTTTTTGATCTTTAATTTCACACCATTATGATTTCTCAAAGTAGTGATAGGTTAGGAGTAACCTTTATAGAAAGATGTCTTCTAGATACTAATTATGCAGTAGTGCTTCAGAAGTAGCATCACTTTCTTCAATTTGAAAACAACATTTTCTTTCTGTTTCTCTCCAATGAGGAGGCCAGAGTCAATGGTAAAAGTACACACTTTCATTGATTTACCAGACGTACATTTAGAATTGAACCCAACTGGCTGGGACTCATGTTAAGTAGGATTAATAAGATATTTCCAATCCTGCACATTCGGAAACACTTGATCCCGCTCAGATTTCTCTACTCACTCGAGCTCCCTAAAGATAAATGAGCTTTATCCACAGAAAGGAAACAGGTCATTTATCTGACATCACATTATTTACTGACATTAAAAATGATAATATCCATCAACAAGCAGCTAAATCCCAAGTGGGTCACACTGAGAACAAAGCCACAACTGTCTTTCTTTGATATAGTTACAAGGAGATGCTGACTGAGCTGCCATTTATGTTCCAAAAATGTCACTATTGTCATAAGAAGCTCACAGTTTGTTATTAACATAATTCCCCATGTGTTTGAGACTGGGAACTGTCTTTTGGTCTTTTCTGAACTAACACCTGGAATTATAGTGACAGAACTATGAACATATTGCTTAGGGGGAAATTTTTTTCATTTTAAAAAATATACTATCTTCCCCTTTCATTTTCTTATTTTCAACAAAAGTACCATTATCTATAATCCTCATAACAACCCAGCAAGGCAGATATTATTATCTGCATTTTCTACATAAGTAAGTAATGTAAGGCTCAAAGAGGTTTGTTAAATAAACTCCCCAGCAGATCCAGAATCAGAACCCTCAGCTTTGTCTGATTCTGCTGGTGATCTTGCCCCTTCTCTTTGGACCGCTTTTCCCTCTTTCCCTTTCTGTTTCCCTCCCTCCATTCCCTCCCTTTCTTCCTCCCTCCTAGCCCCTATTCATCCATCCACTTACCTACCTACATATCTACGCTGCTGCTGCTGCTGCTAAGTTGCTTCAGTCGTGTCCAACTCTTTGCGACCCCATGGACTGCAGCCTACCAGGCTCCTCCATCCATGGGATTTTCCAGGCCAGAGTACTGGAGTGGGGTGCCATTGCCTTCTCTGTACATACCTATATACCTTCCTAAACAAACAACTTGCTTCTATAAAAAGCTGTTTCTTGAAAGCATCACCCCACAACAATTTAGTTCTATCCCAAAGTACACACACAACACTGAGTACCTTAACAAAACTTATGAACATGTAAGCAACACACACCAGATTGACAAATACTTTGGGTTATTAGCTTCAATTTAAGAAAATCCACAAGTGATTAGTTGGCAGGAATGACTTGTTAGTTGGGTTTATTTTGAAGTCAAAAAAACAGTGAACAAAGGCTGTAAATGCATTGATAGTCATCGAAGAATATTTGGTGATGGACAGGGAAGCCTGGCATGCTGCAGTCCATGGGGTCACAAAGTGTCAGACAGGACTGAGTGACTGAACTGAACTGAAAGAAAGCTAGCTCTCTTCATCTTGAACTAAAACTCAGCTACTATTTAAAAACAAAGTACACTGGAATCTGATTCTCCTCCCGTGGCATTCACCGAGTACCACCAGCAACAAGGGCTCTTCTTTGGGTTAAATCTTCTAATGTACTAACTCTTGTCCTATCTCATCCCCCCTCATCTTCCTCTGTCCTGTTACAAGACATCAGTGCCCCCTCTGCCCAAGATCTGCTTCATGGGCTTTAGTTTGAAAATCTTGGATTGTGTCTTTCTAACATGTGGACAGCATGGTAGGAAAAGAAAATAGGTAATATGACAATTAATTGGCCAAGATTACTCCAAAGAACTGATCTCACAAGTTTTGCTTGTTTGTTGCCCAAAACTGTCCAAACTGACGACACTGTAGACATTTTTGATGTGCGGAAGGCAGGCTGGTGTCGGCATGGGCCTGGGGTCCTCATTTCCAACTGGCAAACGGATCCTGGCTCACCAGCTGCATTCTGATCAGGATGAATTACATGCATAACTCGAAATCAAGAAAACTACTCAAGTACAACACGTGAGGCTTCTGCCAAAGTTGAAAATCATTAAGAACCACGAATTTGGCTGAGCACACAGCTCTGTTTTGAACTCTTTTATTCCTGTATTATTCCTCAGTCACTTAAAGAGAAATACATGAAGCAGAGACAAGATCTCCTTCCCTCTTCATGTTTCTCCAATTTATCTTCCTTGGCATAATAAATTTCTCAAGCCAAAGAGCGGAGGGCTGTCTTGGTTCCCTCTGTTTTTCCCATTATCTCAGTTATCTCTCATTTATTTTTCAGCCTTTTTGCTTATCTCAACAGTTTCTCAGGACATCATAAAGTTGGAATGAGGAACCCCCCACCTTTCAGTGGTTGCTTACAGATATTTCAGGCCCCACACTCTCAATCACAAGGCTTTGTTACTACGGCTTGTTTAGAAAGAAAAAGAAATCCCAGATACACATCAATCAGAACTGATGGCTCAACTGTGGACTATATTTGATATATACACATTATTCTTTGTGTGAAGCTTTATCTAACACAGAAATAATTTTAAGCAAAACCTGATTATTCACCCTTGCTTATTCTGAATAATTGAGGGAGTCCAACCAGTTGGGCTCACTGGGATGAAAAATACTGGTTCTAGAACCTAGTTCTGTTTTTAAGGGCAATTTAAAAAACTTTTTCTTTGGGACATTTCCCAGAAAAATTGTATTAATAAGCACAGGGATTATAGTATTAACAGAATGAACCTCCATGTATTCATAAGTGAACACACAGCTAATCTTATTTCCACTGCACCCACCTCCATCCATTTCCTTTTCTCTCAAGCATATTTCTTTTTAACAAATTCCAGATATCATATAATTTCTTCCACATATATGGCTGGGTATCTCTAAGAGATAAGGACTTTTACATTTTAGACATATAACCACAACATAATTATGACACCTATAAAATTTACAATTTCTGATATCAAATATTTAGTCAGTGTTTAAACTTCCCTGATAACCTCAGAAAAATTTTAATACTTCTTTTCCTAAATATAGGGCCTAATCACTGTCCACACATCCTGTACATCTCTTGATGTTATTTTCTTCCTTTGAAAATAAGAATATTAAATGTTCTAGGTTTTAGCATAAATAGTTTAAAATATTTTTCCAAATTAAAAGTACAAAAATTAATTTTTAAATTATCACCATGTATATTTATCCAGAAACAAGATTATTGTTTCCATAAAAAATGATATGATAGTCATATATTTTCTGTTTACCATGTGACTTTAAGATCTCTTCCTATCAATCCATTTTAACTTCCATCTAGAATTCTACCTCATGCATTTGGTGTATTTTATCTAATCCTTTATTAATAGACATCTATTTTGTTTCCAGTTTTCCACAGAACCTTGTTATAATGGACATCCTTATAAACATTACTTTATGCATAGATGCAAGATTTTTTAGGACATAGAGCTGTGTGGGAATTGCTGGATTACTGGAAGGAATAGCATTTTTAATTATTGTTAACCCATCTGAATGCAGAGTTCCAAAAAATAGCAAGGAGAGATAAGAAAGTTTTCCTAAGTGATCAATGCAAAGAAAGAGAGGAAAAAAATAAAATGGGAAAGACTAGAGATGCTTCAAGAAAATTAGAGATACCAAAGGAATTTTCATGCAAAGATGGGCTCAATAAAGGACAGAAACAGTATGACCTAACAGAAGCAGAAGATATTAAGAAGAAGTGGCAAAAATACACATAAGAACTGTACAAAAAAGATCTTAATGACACAGATAACCATGATGGTGTGATCACTCACTTAGAGACAGACATGCTGGAATGTGAAGTCAAGTGGGCTTTAGGAAGCATCACTATGAACAAAGCTAGTGGAGGTGATGGAATTCCAGTTGAGCTCTTTCAAATCCTAAAAGATGATGCAGTTAAAAGTGCTGCACTCAATATGTCAGGAAATTTGGAAAACTCAGCAGTGGCCACAGGATTGGAAAAGGTCAGTTTTCATTCCAATTCCAAAGAAAGGCAATGCCAAAAAGTGTCCAACTACCACACAATTTCACTCATCTCACAAGCTAGCAAAGTAATGCTGAAAATTCTCCAATTCTAGGCTTCAACAATACGTGAATTTAGAACTTCCACATGTTCAAACTGGATTTAGAAAAGGTAGAGGAACCAGAGATTAAATTGCCAACATCCATTGGATCATAGAAGAAGCAAGAGTGTTTCAGAAAAACAGCTACTTCTATTTCATTGACTACACCAAAGCCTTTGACTGTGTGGATCAGAACAAACTGCAGAAAATTCTTTAAGAGATNTACATACCTATATACCTTCCTAAACAAACAACTTGCTTCTATAAAAAGCTGTTTCTTGAAAGCATCACCCCACAACAATTTAGTTCTATCCCAAAGTACACACACAACACTGAGTACCTTAACAAAACTTATGAACATGTAAGCAACACACACCAGATTGACAAATACTTTGGGTTATTAGCTTCAATTTAAGAAAATCCACAAGTGATTAGTTGGCAGGAATGACTTGTTAGTTGGGTTTATTTTGAAGTCAAAAAAACAGTGAACAAAGGCTGTAAATGCATTGATAGTCATCGAAGAATATTTGGTGATGGACAGGGAAGCCTGGCATGCTGCAGTCCATGGGGTCACAAAGTGTCAGACAGGACTGAGTGACTGAACTGAACTGAAAGAAAGCTAGCTCTCTTCATCTTGAACTAAAACTCAGCTACTATTTAAAAACAAAGTGCACTGGAATCTGATTCTCCTCCCGTGGCATTCACCGAGTACCACCAGCAACAAGGGCTCTTCTTTGGGTTAAATCTTCTAATGTACTAACTCTTGTCCTATCTCATCCCCCCTCATCTTCCTCTGTCCTGTTACAAGACATCAGTGCCCCCTCTGCCCAAGATCTGCTTCATGGGCTTTAGTTTGAAAATCTTGGATTGTGTCTTTCTAACATGTGGACAGCATGGTAGGAAAAGAAAATAGGTAATATGACAATTAATTGGCCAAGATTACTCCAAAGAACTGATCTCACAAGTTTTGCTTGTTTGTTGCCCAAAACTGTCCAAACTGACGACACTGTAGACATTTTTGATGTGCGGAAGGCAGGCTGGTGTCGGCATGGGCCTGGGGTCCTCATTTCCAACTGGCAAACGGATCCTGGCTCACCAGCTGCATTCTGATCAGGATGAATTACATGCATAACTCGAAATCAAGAAAACTACTCAAGTACAACACGTGAGGCTTCTGCCAAAGTTGAAAATCATTAAGAACCACGAATTTGGCTGAGCACACAGCTCTGTTTTGAACTCTTTTATTCCTGTATTATTCCTCAGTCACTTAAAGAGAAATACATGAAGCAGAGACAAGATCTCCTTCCCTCTTCATGTTTCTCCAATTTATCTTCCTTGGCATAATAAATTTCTCAAGCCAAAGAGCGGAGGGCTGTCTTGGTTCCCTCTGTTTTTCCCATTATCTCAGTTATCTCTCATTTATTTTTCAGCCTTTTTGCTTATCTCAACAGTTTCTCAGGACATCATAAAGTTGGAATGAGGAACCCCCCACCTTTCAGTGGTTGCTTACAGATATTTCAGGCCCCACACTCTCAATCACAAGGCTTTGTTACTACGGCTTGTTTAGAAAGAAAAAGAAATCCCAGATACACATCAATCAGAACTGATGGCTCAACTGTGGACTATATTTGATATATACACATTATTCTTTGTGTGAAGCTTTATCTAACACAGAAATAATTTTAAGCAAAACCTGATTATTCACCCTTGCTTATTCTGAATAATTGAGGGAGTCCAACCAGTTGGGCTCACTGGGATGAAAAATACTGGTTCTAGAACCTAGTTCTGTTTTTAAGGGCAATTTAAAAAACTTTTTCTTTGGGACATTTCCCAGAAAAATTGTATTAATAAGCACAGGGATTATAGTATTAACAGAATGAACCTCCATGTATTCATAAGTGAACACACAGCTAATCTTATTTCCACTGCACCCACCTCCATCCATTTCCTTTTCTCTCAAGCATATTTCTTTTTAACAAATTCCAGATATCATATAATTTCTTCCACATATATGGCTGGGTATCTCTAAGAGATAAGGACTTTTACATTTTAGACATATAACCACAACATAATTATGACACCTATAAAATTTACAATTTCTGATATCAAATATTTAGTCAGTGTTTAAACTTCCCTGATAACCTCAGAAAAATTTTAATACTTCTTTTCCTAAATATAGGGCCTAATCACTGTCCACACATCCTGTACATCTCTTGATGTTATTTTCTTCCTTTGAAAATAAGAATATTAAATGTTCTAGGTTTTAGCATAAATAGTTTAAAATATTTTTCCAAATTAAAAGTACAAAAATTAATTTTTAAATTATCACCATGTATATTTATCCAGAAACAAGATTATTGTTTCCATAAAAAATGATATGATAGTCATATATTTTCTGTTTACCATGTGACTTTAAGATCTCTTCCTATCAATCCATTTTAACTTCCATCTAGAATTCTACCTCATGCATTTGGTGTATTTTATCTAATCCTTTATTAATAGACATCTATTTTGTTTCCAGTTTTCCACAGAACAGTGTTATAATGGACATCCTTATAAACATTACTTTATGCATAGATGCAAGATTTTTTAGGACATAGAGCTGTGTGGGAATTGCTGGATTACTGGAAGGAATAGCATTTTTAATTATTGTTAACCCATCTGAATGCAGAGTTCCAAAAAATAGCAAGGAGAGATAAGAAAGTTTTCCTAAGTGATCAATGCAAAGAAAGAGAGGAAAAAAATAAAATGGGAAAGACTAGAGATGCTTCAAGAAAATTAGAGATACCAAGGGAATTTTCATGCAAAGATGGGCTCAATAAAGGACAGAAACAGTATGACCTAACAGAAGCAGAAGATATTAAGAAGAAGTGGCAAAAATACACATAAGAACTGTACAAAAAAGATCTTAATGACACAGATAACCATGATGGTGTGATCACTCACTTAGAGACAGACATGCTGGAATGTGAAGTCAAGTGGGCTTTAGGAAGCATCACTATGAACAAAGCTAGTGGAGGTGATGGAATTCCAGTTGAGCTCTTTCAAATCCTAAAAGATGATGCAGTTAAAAGTGCTGCACTCAATATGTCAGGAAATTTGGAAAACTCAGCAGTGGCCACAGGATTGGAAAAGGTCAGTTTTCATTCCAATTCCAAAGAAAGGCAATGCCAAAAAGTGTCCAACTACCACACAATTTCACTCATCTCACAAGCTAGCAAAGTAATGCTGAAAATTCTCCAATTCTAGGCTTCAACAATACGTGAATTTAGAACTTCCACATGTTCAAACTGGATTTAGAAAAGGTAGAGGAACCAGAGATTAAATTGCCAACATCCATTGGATCATAGAAGAAGCAAGAGTGTTTCAGAAAAACAGCTACTTCTATTTCATTGACTACACCAAAGCCTTTGACTGTGTGGATCAGAACAAACTGCAGAAAATTCTTTAAGAGATGAGACTACCAGACCACCTGACCTGTCTCCAGAAATCTGTATGCAGGTCAAGAAGCAATCATTAGAACCAAACATGGAACAATGGACTGGTTCCAAGTTGGGAAAGGAGTACATCCAGGTTGTATATTGTCATCCTAATTACTTAACTTCTGTACAGAATACAGCATGCAAAATGCTGGGCTGGATGAAGTACAAGCTGGAAATCAACATTTTGAGGAGAAATATCAATCACCTCACATATGCAGATGATACCCTTATGGCAGAAAGTGAAAATGAAGACTCTCCTGAGGAAAGTGAAAGAGGAGAGTGAAAAAGTTGGCTTAAAACTCAACATTCAAAGTATGAGGATCATGGCATCCAGTCCCACCACTTCATGGCAAATAGATGGGAAAACAATGGAAACAGTGACAGATTTTATTTTCTTGGGCTCCAAAATCACCACAGATGGTGACTGCAGCCATGAAATTAAGAGATGCTTGCTCCTTGGAAGAAAAGCTATGACCAACCTAGATACCATATTAAAAAGCAGAGACATTACTTTGCTGACAAATGTCTGTCTAGTCAAAGCTATGGTTTTTCCATTAGTCATATATGGATGTGAGAGTTGGACTATAAAGAAATCAGAGCATTGAAGAATTGATGCTTTTGAACTGTGGTGTTGGAGAAGACTCCTCAGAGTCCCTTGGACTGAAAGGAGATCAAACCAGTCAATTAAAAAGGAAATCAGTACTGAATATTCACTGAAAGGACTGATGCTGAAGTTCCAATACTTTGAACACCTGATGCAAAGAACTGATTCATTAGAAAAGACCTTGATGCTGGGAAAGATTGAAGGCAGGAGAAGAAGGGGATGACAGAGGATGAGATGGTTGGATGGCATCACCAACCTGATGGACCTAAGTTTGAGCAAGCTCTGGGGATGGTGATGGACAGGAAAGCCTGACATGCTGCAGTCCATAGGGTAGCAGAGAGTTAGGAATGACTGAGTGACTGAACTGAACTGACCCCATAAAGAAGGCTGAGTGCTGACAAACTGGTGATTTTTAACTGTGGTGTTGGAGAAGACCCTTGAGAGTTCCTTGGACTGCAAGGAGATTAAACCAGTCAATTCTAGAGAAATCAATCATGAATGTTAATTGGAAGGATTGATTCTGAAACCCCAATATTTTGGCCACCTGATGCGAAGGGCCTACTCATTAGAAAAGACCCTGATGCAGGGAAAGATTGAAGGCAGCAAGAGAAGGGGACAACAAGGGACGAGATGGTTGGATGGCCTCACCAACTCAATGGACATGAGTTTGAGCAAGCTCCTGGAGATTGTGAAGGACAGGGAGGCCTGGTGTGCTGGAGTCCATGGGGTCACAAAGAATTGGACACAACTGAGCAACTGACACCCCACTCCAGTACTCTTGCCTGGAAAATCACATGGGTGGAGGAGCCTGGTAGGCTGCAGTCCATGGGGTATAAGAGTCGGACACAACTGAGTGTCTTTACTTTCACTTTTCACTTTCATGCATTGGAGAAGGAAATGACAACCCACTCCAGTGTTCTTGCTTGGAGAATCCTAGGGATGGGGGAGTCTGGTGGGCCGCCATCTATGGGGTTACACAGAGTTGGACACGACAGAAGCAACTTAGCAGCAGCAGCAGCAGAGCAACCAAACAACCACAACAAAACCAGTTGTCTCTGTGTTGTACATCCAGCAGCAGTAGATGCAAATTCCACACAATCTTCAAGGTTTCTTGTAGCTCTGATATTCAGTGAGTCAGTTTACTGAACCAATTTTTAAATGGTTGCATCTTTAATAATAGTAATCATGGTGCCATGTTGCTGATTTTACCATTTCTAATAATGTTTTCTATTACTTCTTAGAAGCATTGTCTCTTTTAAAAATTTCAGTTTTCATTTTGTAAGGCCCTTTGCTAAAGACTCAAGTTAAATAACACAAGACCAGGTATGGCTTGTCCTTAAATTTGGAGAAATAGAATAGATGCCTAAGAATATATATAACAATTGAATGTGGTTTACAAAAAGTCACGAATAGAGTTTAGGTCGGCAATTAATGCACAAGAAGGGAGAGGTCACTGGGGCCTGTTTTAGTAGGCTTTACATAGGAAATAAATTTTAGTAGGAAGAAGTGGGAAAGGTCTTCTGTTCACTCTGATTGATGATGGGAACAGTCTGCTTTGTCCATATTAGAGAAATGAGACGCATAACTACGAGTTACCATCACCCAAGAGCGGTAAGACATCAGGGCACAAAGCAATGCCCTCCAGGGCTTCTAAGCCCATGGAGAGGGCTGGTTGCTATGCTTTCTAAGAGGAAAAGCTCAGAAAAGAAGTTAAAGGGTCCCATTAACCTAAGCACCATAACATTGACACTTTCAATCAGCCAGAGGCTGTCACGTTTAGCCATTTATGTTGCATAAATCCACCTTTCCTGACTGTGTTTGAGTTACTTTCCTCCAGCACAGATGGAGAAAGTGATTTTTTTTTCTCTCTCTCTTAGAGGAAGTCTTCACAGATGAACTACATCCAAAACTAACCACTCTTTCGTTTTAAAGACACAGTTCTATATATTAGACTTGGTTTACAATTATCCTGAGTTGCCATAATCAGAAAATTTAGCCGTATTATAAGGTATCTGAGAGCAGAGACAGTTCCTATTTCCAGTTCATTCTAGGAGTCCATAATTGATGGCTCTGTTCATACGTGGAGACTAATAAATACTTGTCAAATGAAATAGTTTGAATAGACTAGGTTATGCTACAGTAATAAGAAATCCCAAAATCTGAGCACCAAACATTTAAAAAAAAAAAAAAAAAGGAAATATTTCTAATGAAAAGAATGGCATTGGTCCTAGAGAGTCCTCATATTCCAGTGAAGAATCTACTATGATATTTAAACTCTTAGATTATCAGAATTAGAATCAACTTGATATATACCAGGTTAGGGAATAAAAACAAAAACCTAACAGTACAGAATGCTTTTAAATTCAGGAACCAGACAAGAACATCTACTCTCTAGTTTTTTACAAATATAGTGCTTGCCAGCCACATTAAAAGAATGAATTTGACCTCCTATTTCAAACCACATATAAAAATTAACCAAAATGGGTCAAAGACTTAAATATAAGAGCTAAAACTAAAACTTTTAGAAAGGCACGTATGTCTAAGTCTTCATGACCTTGGGTTAGGCAATGGTTTCTTAGACCTGACACCAAAAGTACAAACAAGGTAAGAAAAAATTGATAAAATGGATAGCATCAAAATTAAAATTTCAATAAGGATACTATCAAGTGAAAATATAACTTCTAGAATAGGAGAAAGATTGATATTTGTAAATCATGTATTTTGTAAAGTTTAATATTTAGATGCTAAGTCATGTCCAACTCTTTTGCAGCCTCATGGACTCCAGGGTCCTCTGTCCATGTGGAAAAATATTGGAGGCAAAAATATTGGAGTGGGTTGCCATTTCCTTCTAAAGAGGAATCTTCCTGAACCAGGGATCAAACCAGTGTCTCCTGCCAGGTGGGTTCTTTACCACTGAGTCACCAGGGAAGGCCAAAATGTAAATAACTCAATTTAAAAATGGGCAAAGTATTTGAATAGTTATCTAAAGAATATATACAATGACCAATATGCAGATGAAAAGATAATCAACATCATTAGCCATCAGAGAAATGAAAATCAAAACCAAGATGAGCTTTACAAAATGAAAAATAAGTTTTGGCAAGGATGTGGATAAACTAAAACTCTCATACATTGCCAATGGTAATATAAAATGATGCTATCCCTGTGGAAAATAATTTTGTGGTCCCTCAAAAAAGTAAGCATAGAGTTAACATATTACACAGACACTTAAGCATATATCCAAGAGAATGGAAAACACATTCACATAAAAGCTTATACAAAAATACTCATAGCAGCATTCTTTTAAGAGCCAAAAAGTGCAAATAACTGAAGTGTCCATCAACTGACATATAAATAAGCAAATACGGTACATCAATTGACATATAGATAAGCAAATACGGTACATCCATACACTGGAATATTATTTAGCCATAAAAGTAATGAAGTTATGATTCATGATATAGCATGGATAAACCTTAAAAACATTATGCTAAGTGAAAGAAGTGTGATGTGAAGTGAAGTCAAGTCACTCAGTCGTGTCCGACTCTTTGTGACCCCGTGGGCTGTAGCCCACTCAGGCTCCGCGGTTCATGGGATTCTCCAGGCAAGAATACTGGAGTGGGTTGCCATTTCCTTCTCCAGGGGACCTTCCCAACCCAGGGATCAAACCTGGGTCTCCTGCATTGCAGGCAGACGCTTTATCCTCTGAGCCACCAGGGAAGCCCATAAGAAGTGCGATACAAAAGCATAAATACTGTATGATTCCATTTTTGTTAAGGGACTAGAAAAGGTAAATCCATAGAAACAGCAAGTAGATTATAGTTGTCAGGGCCTGAAGGAAGGGCGAAGATGGGGAGTGAATGTAAATGGTTATAGGGTTGCTTTTTGAGATAATGGAACTGTTCTAGAACTGGATAGTGTTGATAGTTGTACAATCTTGTAAATATATTAAAAAACAAAAATCAAAGAATTTGACACTTTAAAATAGTGACCTTTGTTTTGAGAAAATTTTGTATCTCAAAAAAAAAAAAAAAAAAAAAAAACCAAAATGATCCTCTCACACCACACTTACATTGCACTGGAGGCCCTATACAGTGTGATAAGGCAAGAAAAAGAAATAAAGCTATAAGGAATGGAAAGAAAGAAACAAAGATGTACTGGCTTTTTTTTTTTTTTAATATTATGACTGTCTACTCAGAAAACAAAATTTCAGTTTGGATATTGTATATAAAAATAAGGTCAATACAAAAGCCAACTGCTGTTTAATATATAAACAAGAAACAGAGAAATGCAATTTAAAGCAAACAGTTTGTAACATCAACAAAATATAAGTACCTGGTGAGAAAACTAACAAAGAAAATGCAAGGTTTTATGTAAAAATAAAACAAGAAAAAACTAAACACAGGAATGTTTTACTGTATACTATTACTCTCAATAGCCAAAAAAATGGAAACAACCCAAAGTGTCAATCAACCAAGTGTCAATGGAGGAATGAATAAAATAGAAGATATATACAATGGAATATCACTTAGCCATGAAAAATAATGAGCTTCTGATATATGATCCAATATGGATAAACTTTTAAAATATGTGAAACTAAAGAAGCTAGTCATAAAAGACCAAATAAATATATGTAATGTGTGCTACTGCTGCTGCTGCTAAGTTGCTTCAGTCGTGTCTGACTCTGTGTGACCCCACAGATGGCAGCCCATTGGGCTCCACCATCCGTGGGATTCTCCAGGGAAGAACACTGGAGTGGGTTGCCATTTCTTTCTCCAATGCATGAAAGTGAAAAGTGAAAGTGAAGTCGCTCAGTTGTGTCTGACTCAGCGACCCCATGGACTGCAGCCTACCAGGCTCCTCCATCCATGGGAGTTTCCAGGCAAGAGTACTGGAGTGGGATGTCATTGCCTTCTCCATATGTAATCCCTAGGATAGGCAAATCCATAGAGATAGAAAGGAGATTGGTATTCATCAGGCGCCGGCAGAATGAATGGGGAGTGACTACTAATGCATACAAGGTTTTCTTACCGGGATGATAAAAATGTTCTAAAATTAGATGGTGATGATGGCTGTACAAGTCTGTGAATATAAATATCACCAAGTTGTAGATTTTTAAAATCTATATAAATAGGGATGTACTCTATAAAATGTGTGTGTTAGTTGCTTTGGCATTTCCAACTCTTTGTGAATCCATGGACTGTCACCCTCCAGAATCATCTGTCAATGGAATTCTCCAGGCAAGAATACTGGAGTGGGTAGCTATTCCCTTCTCCAGGGGCTCTTCCCAACCCAGGGATCAAAGCTGGGTCTCCTGCATTGCAGGCAGATTTTTTACTGCCTGAGCCTATAAACGGGAAGATTCAGTTCTTCCCAGTTTGGTCTATATATTATATGTAGTTCCAATGAAAACTTCAATTTTTAGTGAACTATAAATTGGTTCTGAATTTTACATGAAAAACCAAAGGTCTAGGAAAAGACAAGTCACTTCTAGAGAAGAAAAAAGTATTGGAATTTACCCTAAGATATATAAAGATATTATAAAGTTACTGTCATGAAGAAACTCTCCTATGATGTTAGCAGGGATGTAAACTGGTGCAGTTACTATGGAAAACAGTATGGAGGTTCCTTAAAAACTAAAAATAGAGTTACCATATTATCCTGCAATTCTATTCTGGGGCATAGATCTTGAAAAACATGCACTCCAATGTTCATAGCAGTACTATATACAACAACCAAAATATGGAAGGAACCTAAACGTCCATTGACAGATAAATGGACAAAGAAGATGTGGTACATATATACAATGGAATATTACTCAGCCATGAAAAAGAAATTATGCCATTTGCAGCAATACGGATGGACCAGAAGATTATCGTATTAAGTGAAGTAAATCAGATAAAGACAAATATCATATCTACGTATATGTGGAATCTAAAAAAAATACACAAATAAACTTATTTATAAAACATAAATAGGCTTACAGACATAGAAAGCCAACATGGTTATCCAAGGAGACAGTGGGGAAGTGAGGGAGAGATAAATTAGGAGTTTGGGATTAACATGTACATACTACTGTGTATAAAATAGGTAAAAGGCAAGGATATACTGTGTAGCACAGGGAACTATACTCAGTATCTTATAATAACCTATAATGGAAAAGAATCTGGAAAAGATAAATACACACACACATATATTAATATATAATTGAGTCACTTTGCTATATACTCAAAACTAACATAGCATTGTAAATGAACTCTACTTCAATTAAAAGTGTATGACTTTGGTTCAGACATCAAAAACAGACCAATGACAGAATAAAGAAGTCAGAAACAGATCCACTCATGGAGGAAACCACAGATAACACAAAGAAGGGACCCATAGCTCAGTGACAGAGAATCATCTGATATACGTGTTGCTGCTGCTGCTGCTGCGTCAACTTCAGTCGTGTCTGACTCTGTGCGACCCCATAGATGGCAGCCCACCAGGCTCCCCCGTCCCTGAGATTCTCCAGGCAAGAATACTGGAGTGGGTTGCCACTTCCTTCTCCATTGCATGAAAGTGAAAAGTGAAAGTGAAGTCGCTCAGTCGTGTCCAACTCCTAGCGACCCCATGGACTGCAGCCCACCAGGCTCCTCCGTCCATGGAATTTTCCAGGCAAGAGTACTTGGAAATAAGTAATTGTCCACATGAAAAATAATATGTAGGTAAAGGGCAGGTTCAGGGGAGAATATGGAGTGAACACTCTAGAAACAAAGCCCACAAGATTTGAATTACTTTATCCAAACGCTAAGTAAAGACCCATGGATCCTTTGGAACAGGGACAGAGGATTGCAGTCAAAGGACGGGCTCCAAGATAGTGGGAAATGCTCACGTCATGAAGACATGGTTGATCAGACAGAGGCGGAATGTTAAAGTCTTGTGCCTGTGATTACATAAGGCTAACTGATTACTTTCCTAGGGGAAAAAAAAAAAGTCTTTCTAGCCATTCACTCATTTATTCATTCACCAAGTCACATAATTATTTACCTGGCTCATGGTACGTGCCAGGCACTGTTCTACATGCTAAGGATACAGGGGCTTACACTCTTCAAGTAGTCAAACAGACCAGAAATACATAAATACATAAAATTATTTCAAATAGTGGCAAAGGTCATGGAAAAAAATAAAACAGGGTAATGGAATAGAAGGTGACTGGGGATGGTTGTAGGCTTAGGGGATTACTTTAGAAAAGGTGGTCAGGGAAAAGCTCTCTAAGAAGCTGAGCATAACAATCCCTGTGCCATTGTAACCGCCTGAAATAACTATAACGAAAAGTTGGTTCCGTAAAATGCCTAATAGCAAAGGAAAATCAGAGTCAGCCTGGAAGGTATAAAAGTTATTCTGAACTGACAACCAAGGTCTTCAGACCATGGGAAATATAAATGGAAAGGCTGGAGCTGCTCATGTGGCCCCATGGCTAAAAGTGCTCTCTTCCTGCTCAGCCCCCATAATGTCTGGAGGCCCTGCGAGGTCTGGGCTGTACAGAGGCATACGGAGAGCACCTTATCCAGCTGCCTGGCTGAACTTTAATGGAGCGCCTCTATTAATTATCGGAGAGCTGGCATTGCTTCTCCAGACTCACAGCTAAATACAACCACCCCAGTTGCTTTGGCCATAAGCTCTTAAAGGTGAAAACAAAACTGTGTCTCGGTGGATGCAGCATTTGGCGCTGATCTAAGAGTTTTGACGTCATTTCACAGTTAATAATTAGCTCTGCCTTGGTCCCCACAAAGGGTGCCACCAAAACAAAAGCAGGCATTAACTGTGTTCGCTATACTTGCCACTGGTATAAATAGTCGAAGGATGATTAATGAATGAGGGGTGAATTAAACACGACAGTGAACAAAGACAAAGGCCCAGAGCTTGGCTGTCCATGAACCAAGACGAGGCTGCGAGAACAACACGCAGGCACAAATCCGTTTAATGGACAGGTTTGGAAGACTTCATTTAACCTTGTGTTGTGACAGCCGTAGTATTTTATTCACATCCCAGTGTGTTAAGAGGCCAGGGACAGCTGACGTGGAAACACGTTGTTAGGGGAGTCACTGGAGAGGTGGAGGGGGTTAGATTTCCGTGCTTGTGACAGAGGAAAAACAGAAGCCCCAAACACATAAAGTATTGCCCTTCAGGTCCCGTTTGTGGTGGGAGCCAGAGTCGATGTTCTAAATAGCTGTTTGGATGCCACTTAAAGCAGAGGAGGCATCAAAACAAATGTCCCAGCTGAAGTCCTTGGACAGGGTCTGCCCATACCTCGAAGTGGCCACATTATTGACTGACCAGGACTCAGGACTGGGTGCTAAAGCTCTGCCCACAGGCCTCTGGTACAAAGGGTAGCAAGCCGGGAGGCTGACTCTCAGCCATGATTTGCAGGCTCAGGAGAGGTGTTGCTGGTTGACAGCCTTTCCACACGTTTTCTTTCAGTTAGTTCCTAGAGCATGCTGCCCTCCAAGGATGCAGTGACAGTCCCATGTGTTTGGCCAGTATGATTTTGAGGGTCTGGGTAGAGAATAGCAACTGACCAAACCCTAGGAACTCCTAGTTGGTTTTCTGGGCACATCTTCCTCTCTATACAACCATTCTGCTCCCTTCCAGGGATGTCCCACATCAACCATGTGCTCAGTCCCACAGGCTGTATTTTCAACCAGGTTTCTGATGGGAAAGGACCGTATCAATTCATCCCTGTGGAAGATTTAGGTGATAAAGAGCTTAACGGTTCTCCCTACACCTTCCAGGGACATTTACATTTTAATGGATGACTAACCAACCCTGATGGGCTACAGTCCATGGGGTCACAAAGAGTCGGACACGACTGAGTGACTTCACACACACACACACACACACACACAACCAACCCAAAGGCCTGTAAGAATCAGCAATGAAACAGTTGTTGTGGAATTCTTGACTCTGAGGCAGCTCAGAAGGGAGATACTTATGGGCCTGATGAACTTTCTGGTCTCCCCATGATTGCAACATGCCCACAGACCATGTAGACCTCTGAAAAAGTCTGTAGGTTTTTAGTTCACCTTTTCTCTCCCTATGGTAGCCAGGTGTGGAAAGTTTACATGAGAAAATGGATGCTAAGTGCTTTAAAGATAAACACCTAAATCAACATACTAGCTCTAGTTCACTGACAGCTGAAAACTGAAACCAGAACATATCTTTAGTGATCAGCAACCCTACTTTACAGGTGAGGAAATGCAAACACCAAAAACTGGTGTCTTCCCCCTGAATTACCCAGTGAACCAATGAGAGAGCCGAGATCAGGTGTCAAGTCTCCCATTTCAGCCAAGACTTTTCCTACTGCTTGATAAGAATGACTTTTCTTCTGTTCTAAGAGCACAGCCTAATCATATTTAATATCTTGACTGCTAAATTGCAAATAGGCCTTTTTTAAAGAAATCTTTTTAAAAATATATTCAGCTTTAAAGTGAGCTACTGAGCAAAGGAAATGTAGAATAGCAGTTCTGGAAAAGTCATCTAAGTATGAAATTCAGAGAAGTTCAAGACTCTAGAAGTTATCATTGTACACTCAGTTATTAGGATATAAGAAGTCTGACCATAGAAAGTGTTGGAGAATGGGAGTATACATAGAATCTCTCCTATCTTTGCTGGTAGGAATGTAAAACTGAAACAACAGGGAAGAGAATAATTTGGAATTTTTAGCAAAGTTGATGGTATGCATATGCAAAGACTCAGCAATCTATTTCAAGAGAAACTCTAGTTCATGTCCACCAGGAGATGCATGTAGTACTGGTCAAAATAATGCAATAATTCTTGACAAAACACAGTAGTTTATTCTAGAAAATAACCTGCTATAGTTTAACATAATGAAATATTATGAAGTATTGAAAATGAACAGGCAGCAGCTACAAGTATCAACCTAGGTGAAGTTTTATAACATAATGTTGAGTTAAAAAAGCAAATCCTAGAAAAAATACCCTGTATGGTATGCTTTTTTAAAATAAAAATGTAAAATAGCAAATAGTAAGCAATATATTATTTAGGTACATGAATGTGTGTGTGTGCTAAATAGCTCTCTAAAATAGAAGGGCATATTGAACACAAAATTCAAGATAATAATGATCCTGTAGAAGACTGCACAGAAAAGCATAGGTTATTATTCAGCCTCTAGCTCTCAGGTTGATTCATTCTTCAATTATCAAAAATATGTAAATGTACACATGTAGCAAAAAATGCCATGAATAGGCCAATTGAGAACAGTGTATCATAAACTAAGAGTTAATTCAATTCCACGCACCTAAGATCTATTAGAGAGGGAAAAAATCTACATTAGGAGAAAGCCATCTCCTAAAGCAGAAAAAGATGTCTCCCAGCATTGACCTTCAAGTCAAAAATTTCCATCAGTCCAAGGGGACAGAGAAGCCAAAGGTAGGGGCCAGGTGAAAAGCTGAGGTAAAGGTTTCTCCTGAAACTCACCCAACTGGGGAAGCTGTATTATGACTCAAAAGTAGAATCTAGGGAAGAAGAGAATATGCCAGTGCACTGGTGATTCAAGCAAGTGACTGCAGTGGAAGTTAAGACATTCAAAGGCACCAATGCTTTAGGCAAAGCAATAGGTTTAAATGAGACAAACAACAACAACAACACACGGAGTTAGACTGAAGTCAAGTTGGAGGCCAAAAGTGAAAACCAAAGGGGTAAGTAAACCCCTGCAGTTTGCAAGCTTTCCAGGGAAAGCAACACTGGCGCTGAGGGACAGAAGACTTACAAACGGGATAAAGCTCCACCCCCAGGGACATCATGACAGGAGTATAATCTCTAATCTGGGTCACCTTTCTAATTTAATAAG
Organism: Neotragus pygmaeus; assembly: GCA_006410875.1. Classification (NCBI taxonomy): domain Eukaryota; kingdom Metazoa; phylum Chordata; class Mammalia; order Artiodactyla; family Bovidae; genus Neotragus; species Neotragus pygmaeus. The sequence continues at coordinate 1,220,822 of SJYV01054457.1, forward strand.
GTCTCATTAATTTCAACAAAACTAAATTGGAATAGCTAGAATAATCAGGCTGGAATGAAACTGATCTTTCAACTATGAAAATAGTGTTTGCTCAACAAATTAATTGCATGAGACACATGAGGTGGGGAATACTTAACCTATTTAGGAGAACAAACTTGACATACATATCTACATCCATTTGTCCTAGAACAATTAGTATGTTAATTACAGATGATCTTTAGTCATCAAAAGAGGTCCTCAACCTTGGGGCCACTAGCTGATATTACTAGGTGTATTTCAAAGTGGTAAAACTGCTTTGAAAATAATCTTTTTAGTAATTCACTGCTGGGTGGATTGGCTCAAGCTGGAACAGATCTTAAACCCAATCTCAGAATCCATGAAAAATGTCCTCTTTTTTCTGGAAGATGAAACTAGACAGAATTTTTTTAAAAATTGACTTCAGGCATTCCTCTTTCCAAACAATATTTGAAGTGGAGAAGGCCTTCATCCCCAGAGATGTTGATCCTCAATACTCATTCAGAGGGATTTGAAAACCTCTGACTGTTTTGCAGGACCTGATGTGATCTAAGGACACTGCTAACCTGGGTTATCATGTCAGTGACTGTTGGCAGGATGACACTCACTCCTAGTTTGACAGAGCAGTAAGATCTCATTGCATTCCCAAGGTGTGTCTACTCCTTTCTACAGAGATAAACACTGTCACAGCTCAAAAGTAAGTTTCAAAGGAATAGAGTCAAGTTTCCCATGAGTATCAAGTTTTGAAAGTGCATATGCAAAAATTGAACCCACAAGAGAAAGTAAAATTTTTTAAAAAGTGAGGGAGGGTCAGAAAGGATGCACAATGATTTTTTTTTTTAATAAGAACTAGACAAACCACATCTTCACACATATCAACACAAGTACATTGGAATATATTGCATTAGAAATTACTGACAAGTTTCTATCAATGGACGTAAAAAACATGACTACCAAATCACAAAGTCGGTGTATGCAGAATATTTGAGTCCATAGTGCATGAACATGTATATGTATATATGAAGAGGAAGGTGATCAATTAAACAGAGGTTTGTGGAAAAACTTCAATTAAATACTAGATAACAACATGTAAAATATCTTTTTTTCCAGACATTTTAAGCAGATGTAAACTAGAGTGAGTTTAATTGCTCTGAAGTTTAATGTTCTCTGTCTTTAAAATGGTTCTGGAAGAAAGGCACAGAGCTTTTTCTAATTTGGCAGAAAAGAATACTGCATGTTTGTCTCTGCTTGCTTTTTGGAGGTGCAAATGAACACATGAAACTATAGGGCACTAGAAAGATAAGTTTCCACGACATCCACAATAACTCTTTTATATTGCTGACTGGCTATTCTATATGTAGCATTCAGAGGCAAATATGAAAAAAAATGATGTAAAGCCAAAATTATTTCCTTGATAACACTTGTTTTAAACACCTAGCCACTAAATAGCTAAAAGTCTCCAAAGTGAATGCATAAACCATATAAAAGCCACAAGCCTACTTACATAAATTCTTAAGATTAAAGTAATAACTTTTAGAAAAAGGTGGGAGAAAACACACTTCAATAAATCTATTTGTAATGGTATTTGGGCTCTACCAACTGCTTTCATTGGTCTCCAGTGGCTTACATATAAAACAATACATTTGATGTATGATTTCAATTCCTTATGGAAAACTGCTCTATCTACAAGCAGCCTGTCAAAGAGAATGCCCCAAAAACTCTTTCTGCGTCCCAATATGAGGCAGGACTTTAAGATACAACTTAAGGTCACAATTTGTTCTTGCTCGGTCAGGTTTAAGACTATAATTGAGGAATGCCTGACCTGGGGGATGCATGAGAAGGGGGGTAGGTTTATTTATAGTGAAATAGAAATAGGCAAGGTATCAGCGCTTGAAGTTAAACGACATCGTTTTTCAGGGACAGTGGCTCTCCAGAATGAGCAAGTTGCAAAGGGTGGCTCTCTGGAAGATGCCTGGAATCTGTCCCCCCACCCTCCAACTCAGGGCACATGGCAGCTGTCAGCTCCAGAAAACCACCCTTGGACCCAGGAATCTATTTTCCTGTTACTGAAGGGCACACTGGGGAGAGGGGAGAAAAGTTGCTGCAGAATGAAAACAAATGCCACTCTAATTGGTGTGTAAATTGCAGCCCTTCATCATTAGAACACTGCTCTGCATTTCAGCCATCATTTTTTAATCCCAAATTAAAGTTGCCCAGGTTTAAATAGGGAATTATAAAGTGAAAAATGTCTACAGTTGCAGGAGGGCAATACACAACTCCCCTGAGCTATTCTTCTTGAAATTACAGTCTTCCCAAAACATTCTTCTAATTTAGTTCTCACCATTCCCCAACTCTTCCTCCTGCTCCTGACTTTAGAATCACCATTCCCAGGTTTACTGGCTAATCTTTCTCTCTGATCAAGCTTCCTAAAGGGATACTCAGCTTCACTGAGAGCCCAACACCTCTCTCCCACCTTCCCCAAGTCAAAGTTTGGTTCTTACTTCTATAGGGACTGAACTTTTTTTTTCCAAAATGGTTTTAAAATGAATACATATTGTTGTTTTTGTTGTTATCATGGGCTCTTATCATTGCTAAGCCATCGGTGTGTCATTTGTCCAGGGCATAAACTCCATTTCACAAAGGGTTCAGCTACAGCACATTTCAGTACTTCTCTGGATTCCCAAGAGAATCTTCCTTGTTTTTAATATGCTTAAGGAAAGTAGGTACAAACACCAGAGGAAAATTTGACCATGCAAATAGCATTCCACCAGCAATTCCACCTACCTTAAATTTCTCCCCTAAGCCCTTGCTTTCTATTCCATCCTGCATGAACACTAGGAAAGACTGCTTGCCCTCATCTTGGTAAATAATTGGGCACTATTGTTAAGCAAGTCCTCATCAATTCAGATCAATTATTCTATATTATTTACAGTCAAAGAATTGAGACATGGTTTAACATAAAGATATCTTCCTTCACTGAGCTGCTTATAGGTAGAGATAGGAACCATAGGAATGGTTGAAATGAAACTGGCATCCAAGTGCATTACAGTAACTCTATGTCCAAGAAAGCTTTTCAGGAGGCTTGGGATTTGAAGAGGAACTTAAAGGATCAGTAGTTATTAACTCAGCAGAACAGGAGAGGATGAATGGACCTTCCAAAGCGGGGCAACAGCATGAAAAAAGGCATGGAGATGGAATGGTTCCTATAAGTTGGTCACAGAAAGCAAAGAGAAACACAAAAAGAAATGTGCTCATTCAGGACAATAGGCAGGCATTGCTGAATACAGCTTTTTGGTTTGCTTCCTGGTTCTTCTCCAAATTTCACAAATTTCCTTTGAGTGACAAGTCATCCTACTGTCTCTGGGTAGGGGCCTGACATATAGGGCCCTTGATATTATTGACATGGGACTGCTGTCTTGGGATCTTAAAACACTTGGTACTCCTTAGTCTGGTACACTATATGATCAGCCAAATGGTTTCAAAAATTAAAAAAAAAAATGACTATAGTTGACAAAAACTTTCCAAAATTTAGGGATGAAACTATTTATGTAAAATGGAATATATAATGAACATTTCCATCTATAAAGTTTCTATATTTCTCATATAAGTTATAGCCAATTTGTGATGTCTTATTAATCTTAATAAAACTATGTTATTTTACAAAANGGCTCCAAAATCACTGCAGATGGTGACTGCAGCTACGAAATTAAAAGATGCTTACACCTTGGAAGAAAAGTTATGACCAACCTAGATAGCATATTCAAAAGCAGAGACATTACCTTACCAACAAAGGTCTGTCTAGTCAAGGCTATGAATTTTCCAGTAGTCATGTATAGATGTGAGAATTGGACTGTGAAGAAGGCTGAGCGCCAAAGAATTGATGCTTCTGAAGTGTGGTGTTGGAGAAGACTCTTGAGAGTCCCTTGGACTGCAAGGAGATCCAACCAGTCCATTCTAAAGGAGATCAGCCCTGAGATTTCTTTGGAAGGAATGATGCTAAAGCTGAAACTCCAGTACTTTGGCCATCTCATGTGAAGAGTTGACTCATTGGAAAAGACTTTGATGCTGGGATGGATTGGGGTCAGGATGAGAAGGGGACGACCGAGGATGAGATGGCTGGATAGCATCACTGACTCATTGAACGTGAGTCTGAGTGAACTCTGGGAGCTGATGATGGACAGGGAGGCCTGGTGTGCTGCAATTCATGGGGTCGTAAAGAGTTGGGCATGACTGAGAAACTGAACTGAACTGAAGGTCGGTCATAACTTTTCCTCCAAAGAGCAAGCGTCTTTTAATTTCGTGCCTGCAGTAACCATCTACAGTGATTTTGGAGCCCCTCAAAATAAAGTCTGTCACTGTTTCCTCTGCTTCCTCATCTATTTGCCATGAAGTGATGGGACCAGATGCCATGATCTTGGATTTCTGAATATTGAGTTTTAAGAAAACTTTTTCACTCTCCTCTTTCACATGCATCAAGCGGTTCTTATTTCTTCTTCACTTTCTGCCATAAGGGTGGTGTCATCTGCATATCTGACATTTTTATTGATATTTCTCCTAGTAATATTGATTCCAGCTTGTGCTTCATCCAGTTCAGAATTTCTCATGACATACTCTGCATGTAAGTTAAATAAGCAGGGTGACAATATTCTTGCCTTTCCCAATTTGAAACTAGTCTGTTGTTTCATGTCCAGTTCTAACTGTTGCTTCCAGACCTATATACAGATTTCCTAGGAGGCAGATCAGGTGGTCTTGTATTCCCATCTCTTTAGGAATTTTCCAGTTTTTTGTATTGTACACAGTCAAAGGCTTTGGCACAGTCTATAAAGCAGAAGTAGATGTTTTCTGGAATAATCTTGCTTTTCCAGTGATCTAATAGATGTTGGCAAATTGATCTGTGGTCCCTCTGCTTTTTCTAAATCCAGCTTGAACATCTGGAAATTCATGGTTCACATACTGTTTAAGCCTCAATTGGAGAATTTTGAGCATTACTTTGCTAACATGTAAGATGAGTGCAATTATGTAGTTTGAGCATTCTTTGCCATTGCGGGATTGGAAAGAAAACGGACCTTTTCCAGTCCTGTGGCCAGTGCTGAGTTTTCCAAATTTGCTGGCATATTGAGTGTGGCACTTTCATAGCATTCTTTTAGGATCTGAAATAGCTCAACTGGAATTCCATAACCTCCACTAGCTTTGTTTGCAGTGATGTATCTTAAGGTTCACTTGACTTCACATTCCAGGATGTCTGGCTCTAGGTGAGTGATCACACAATCATGATTATCGGGGTCATAAAGATCATTTTTGTATAGGACTTCTGTGTAATCTTGCCACCTCTTCTTAATATCTTCTTCTGTTAGGTCCCTACTATTTCTGTTCTCTATTATGCCCATATTTGTATGAAATATTCCCTTGGTATCTCTAATTTTCTTGAAGATCTCTAGTCCTTCCTACTCTATTGCTTTCCTCTACTTCTTGGCATTGATCACTGAGGAAGGCTTTCTTATCTCTCTTTGATATTCTTCAGAACTCTGTATTCAAATGAGTGTATCTTTCCTTTCTCCTTTGCCTTTCACTTCTCCTTTCATTTCTATTTATAAGGCCTCCTTAGACAACTATTTTGGCTTTTTTTATTCTCCCCTCCCCTGCACTTGGGGATGGTTTGAACCCTGTCTCCTGTACAATGTCATGAACTTCCATCTTCCAGCACTCTCTTTATCATATTTAATCCCTTGAATCTATTTCTTACTTCCCTTGTATAATCATAAGAGATTTTATTTAGGTCATAGCTGAATGGTCTAATGGTTTTCCCTACTTTCTTCAATGTAAGTCTGAATTTGGCAATAAGGAGTTAATAATCTGAGCCACAATCAGCCCTGCTGGTCTTGTTTATGCTGACTGTATAGAGCTTCTCCATCTTTGGCTGCAAAGAATATATCAATCTGATTTCAGAATTGACGTCTGGTGATGTTCATGTGTAGAGTCTTCTCTTGTGTTGTTGGAAGAGGATGTTTGCTATGACCAGTGCGTACTCTTGGCAAAATTCTATTAGCCTTTGCCCTGATTCATTCTGTACTGCAAGGCCAAATTTGTCTGTTAATCCAGGTATTTCTTGACTTCCTACTTTTGCATTCCAGTCCCCTATAAGGAAAAGGACATTTTTTTTTTTTTTTTTTTTTGGATGTTAGTGCTAGAAGGTCTTGTAAGTTTTCATAGAACCGTTCAGCTTCTTCAGCATTGTTGGTCAGGGCATTGACTTGAATTACTCTGGTATTGAATGGTTTGCCTTGGAAATGAACAGAGATAATTCGTTCATTTTTGAGATTGTATCCAAGTACTGCATTTCGGACTCTTTTCTTGACTATGATGGCTACTCCATTTCTTCTAAGGGATTCTTGTCCATAATAGTAGATATAATGGTCATCTGAGTTAAATTCACCCATTTCAGTCCATTTTAGTTCTCAGATGCCTAAAATGTCAATGTTCACTCTTGCCGTCCCCTGTTTGACCACTTCCAATTTGCCTTGATTCATGGACCTAACATTCCAGGTTCCTATGCAATGTTGCTATTTACAGCATTGGACTTTACTTCCATCACCAGTCACACGCGCAACTGGGTATTATTTTTGCTTTGTCTCTGTCTCTTCATTCTTTCTGGAGTTATTTCTCCACTGATATCCAGTAGCATATTGGGCACCTACTGACCTGGGGAATTCATCTTTCTTTGTCCTATCGTTTTTCCTTTTCATACTGTTCATCAGGTTCTCAAGGCAAGAAGTGGTTTGCCATTCCCTTCTCCAGTGAAACACATTTGGTCATAACTCTCCGCATGACCTGTCCATTTTGGGTGGCCCTACCCAGCATGGCTCTTGATTTCATTGGCAAGGCCATGATACATGTGATCAGATTGGTTAGTTTTCTATGATTGTTTTTTTCAGTCTGTCTGCCCTCAGATGGAGAAGGATAAGAGGCTTATGGAAGCTTCCTGATGGGAGAGACTGATTGAGGGGGAAACCTTGTTCTAATAGGAAGGGCCATGCTCAGAAAAACTTTAATCCAATTTTCTTTTGAAGGGTGGGGTTGTGTTCCCTCCCTGTTATTTTACCTGAGACCAAACTATTGTGGAGGTAATGAAGATAATGGCACCTGCTTCAAAAGGTCCCATGCAGGCACTGCTATACTCAGTGTCCCCAACCCTGCAGCGGGCCACTGCCAACCCACACCTCCGTCAGAGACTCCTGGACACTCATGGGGAAGTCTGGGTCAGTTTCCTGTGGGGTCCTTTATCCTGGGTTCTGATGTACACAAGATTCTGTTTATGCCCTCTAAGAGTCTGTTTCCCCAGTCCTGTGTATATTCTGGTGGCTCTCTGGTGGGGTTAATGGCAATCTCTTCTAAGATGGCTTGTTCCATACCCAGGTCTGCTGAACCCAGAGCTCCTGCCACTGCAGCCGTTAACTGCTGACCTGTATCTCCACAGAAGACACTCAGACACCGTTCTGTCTCAGTCTCTGTGGGGGTCTTTTGGCCTTGGTGTACACAAGATATGTTTGAGCCCTCTGAGTTTCTCTGGTGGGTATGGGATTTGATTCTAAATGCGACTTTGTCCCTTCCTAACATCTTGTGGGGCTTCTCCTTTGCCCTTGGATGTGGGGTGTCTCCTCAAAGTTGCTCCAGCACTGTGCAGCAACCACTCCAGTGCTGCACAGCTGCCAGCATCTGAGTCCTCTGCCTTTCCTAAATGCAGCTTGTAGATCTAGAAGTTCTCAGTACACATACTGCTGAAGCCTAGCTTGAAGGATTGTGTGCTCAACCTTACTGACATGTAAGCACTTAATTGTCTTTAACTTCATTCAAAACAATTTTTTTGAGTGTATTGTGACAGCTGTTATATCAGTGTGCATTAAATAAATAAATAAATATATATATATATATATATATATATATATACAAGCATTGGTGAATTTTTGTGTAGTAATTTTAATATTGAAGATGGAAGAAAAAGCATTTTTGATGCACATGCTTTATTAGTTCAAGAATGGTAAAAATAACTGAAACACACACAAAAATGATTTATACAGTGTATAGTGAAAGTACTGTGATGGATTGATCAGTTCATAAAGTTTCATGCTAGAAGTTTCTCACTGGACAATGCTCCATGGTAGAGTAGATCATTTGAAGTTGATAGCAATCAAATTGAGAACAACCAATACCATACCACATAAGAGATAGCTGACATACTGAAAATATCCAAATCAAACACAGAAAATCATCTGAACCAGCTTGGTTATGTTAATTGCCTTGATGTTTGGGTTCCAAATAAGTAGAAGAAAGCCTTCTTGACCGCATTTCCACCTGTGTTTTTCTACTCAAAGATGATGAAATGTTTCACTTTTAAAACTAATTATAATGGATGATGAAAAGTGGATACTGTGCAATAATGCATAATGAAAGTGGTTGTGGAGAAGTGAAATGAACCACCACCAACCACACCAAAGGCCAGTCTCCACCCAAAGAAAGTGATGTTGAATATATGGTGGGGTTGGAAGGGAGCCCTCTATTATGAGCTCCTTCTGGAAAACCAAATGATTAATTCCAACAAGTACTGCTCCCAATAAGAAAAACTGAAAGCAGCACTTAATGAAAAGGGTCCATAATTAGTCAACAGAAATGTATAATCTCCCATTAGGATAACACAAGACTTCATGTTTCTTTGATGACTAAGCAAAAGCTAGTACAGATTGACTGAGAAGATCTGATTCATACGCTGTATTCACCAGACACTGCACTTCAGATTTCCATGTATTCTCTTAATGGAAAAAAATCTACATTCCCTGGAAGACTATAATAGTTACCTAGAACAGTTCTTTGCTCAAAAGGATAAAAATTTTGGGAAGATAGGATGATGAAGTTGCATGAAAAATGGCAGAAGGTAGTGCAACAAAATTGTAAATATGTTGTGAATAAAGTTCTTTTGTTTTTACTTAAAAATAAGTAAAAGAGAGAGCTTTTTTGCCAACCCAATATATGCATATAGTATACATACATTTACATATTATATATATGATTGTACAAGACAGATGTCAAAGGAGTAAAGCACTTTGGAGAAAGGAGATTAAAAAGGAAAATTAATAAGCATTGTTCTAAAAGTTTTCCTAGATATACAACAGGATAGATTTAACTGTGTATTTTCTAATTTTTAGTAAATAATTTTTAAATCTGAGTATCAGGGAAAGAGATACTGATCATACTTCATTATATAGAAAATAATGTAAAAAATGCAAATTACTTAGTTTCATAATGACCATTATTTTCTCATACTGACTTTTTTTTTTAATCTGTAAACTACATTCACTCTTGCCATGAGTTAACAAAACAAAATCCATCAAACATTTATGGAGTATTCATGTTCTCAAGTGACTTCAGAAATGAAAAGATACCATTTGACATAGTTAATTCCATGTGCCCTTCCCACTTCTGAGATAATTTGTTTGTTATAACAGGGGCTTATATAGCATTTTATTTTTCTGGTAGAGTGGCAGTTGAGTCATAGTGGCTGAAAACTGGAAAAGATTTCAGAAAGTTGACCAGCAATGCCTGAGAACAGAAGCTAAATTTGGAAGAGTAGTGGTACGGAGCTGGAGATCTTGCTTTCTCACCTACAGTTCTAACAACACTGCCATTGATTGCTTTTTAATTTTTTTTTAAGCAAGCAACAGTTAGAACTGGACATGGAACAGACTGGTTCCAAACAGGAAAAAGAGTACGTCAAGGCNTATCAGCGCTTGAAGTTAAACGACATCGTTTTTCAGGGACAGTGGCTCTCCAGAATGAGCAAGTTGCAAAGGGTGGCTCTCTGGAAGATGCCTGGAATCTGTCCCCCCACCCTCCAACTCAGGGCACATGGCAGCTGTCAGCTCCAGAAAACCACCCTTGGACCCAGGAATCTATTTTCCTGTTACTGAAGGGCACACTGGGGAGAGGGGAGAAAAGTTGCTGCAGAATGAAAACAAATGCCACTCTAATTGGTGTGTAAATTGCAGCCCTTCATCATTAGAACACTGCTCTGCATTTCAGCCATCATTTTTTAATCCCAAATTAAAGTTGCCCAGGTTTAAATAGGGAATTATAAAGTGAAAAATGTCTACAGTTGCAGGAGGGCAATACACAACTCCCCTGAGCTATTCTTCTTGAAATTACAGTCTTCCCAAAACATTCTTCTAATTTAGTTCTCACCATTCCCCAACTCTTCCTCCTGCTCCTGACTTTAGAATCACCATTCCCAGGTTTACTGGCTAATCTTTCTCTCTGATCAAGCTTCCTAAAGGGATACTCAGCTTCACTGAGAGCCCAACACCTCTCTCCCACCTTCCCCAAGTCAAAGTTTGGTTCTTACTTCTATAGGGACTGAACTTTTTTTTTCCAAAATGGTTTTAAAATGAATACATATTGTTGTTTTTGTTGTTATCATGGGCTCTTATCATTGCTAAGCCATCGGTGTGTCATTTGTCCAGGGCATAAACTCCATTTCACAAAGGGTTCAGCTACAGCACATTTCAGTACTTCTCTGGATTCCCAAGAGAATCTTCCTTGTTTTTAATATGCTTAAGGAAAGTAGGTACAAACACCAGAGGAAAATTTGACCATGCAAATAGCATTCCACCAGCAATTCCACCTACCTTAAATTTCTCCCCTAAGCCCTTGCTTTCTATTCCATCCTGCATGAACACTAGGAAAGACTGCTTGCCCTCATCTTGGTAAATAATTGGGCACTATTGTTAAGCAAGTCCTCATCAATTCAGATCAATTATTCTATATTATTTACAGTCAAAGAATTGAGACATGGTTTAACATAAAGATATCTTCCTTCACTGAGCTGCTTATAGGTAGAGATAGGAACCATAGGAATGGTTGAAATGAAACTGGCATCCAAGTGCATTACAGTAACTCTATGTCCAAGAAAGCTTTTCAGGAGGCTTGGGATTTGAAGAGGAACTTAAAGGATCAGTAGTTATTAACTCAGCAGAACAGGAGAGGATGAATGGACCTTCCAAAGCGGGGCAACAGCATGAAAAAAGGCATGGAGATGGAATGGTTCCTATAAGTTGGTCACAGAAAGCAAAGAGAAACACAAAAAGAAATGTGCTCATTCAGGACAATAGGCAGGCATTGCTGAATACAGCTTTTTGGTTTGCTTCCTGGTTCTTCTCCAAATTTCACAAATTTCCTTTGAGTGACAAGTCATCCTACTGTCTCTGGGTAGGGGCCTGACATATAGGGCCCTTGATATTATTGACATGGGACTGCTGTCTTGGGATCTTAAAACACTTGGTACTCCTTAGTCTGGTACACTATATGATCAGCCAAATGGTTTCAAAAATTAAAAAAAAAAATGACTATAGTTGACAAAAACTTTCCAAAATTTAGGGATGAAACTATTTATGTAAAATGGAATATATAATGAACATTTCCATCTATAAAGTTTCTATATTTCTCATATAAGTTATAGCCAATTTGTGATGTCTTATTAATCTTAATAAAACTATGTTATTTTACAAAACTATGTAAACAGTTTGCCTGTTTGTAAAAATATACAAGTTCTAGAAAACACAAAAGCCCCCTCCTCACTAACTCAGCACTCAACCATGTGCATACACTAAATATTAGTCTACTCAGCGTGCTGAATATCCCTCCCATAATAGCATATGAACCAGATAATTCAAACAATGTTGTTCAGTTCAGTTCAGTTGCTCAGTCATGTCCAACTCTTTGTGATCCCATGAATCGTAGCACACCCGGCCTCCCTGTCCATCACCAACTCCCAGAGTCCACCCAAACCCATGTCCATTGAGTTGGTGAGGCCATCCCACCATCTCACCCTCTGTCGTCCCCTTCTCCTCCTGCCCTCAACCTTTCCCAGCATCAGGGTCTTTTCAACTTTAGCATCATTCCTTCCAAAGAAATTCCAGGGCTGATCTCCTTCAGAATGGACTGGTTGGATCTCCTTGCATTCCAAGGGACTCTCAAGAGTCTTCTCCAACACCATAGTTCAAAACCATCAATTCTTTGGCACTCAGCTTTCTTTATAGTCCAACTCTCACATCCATATATGACTACTGGAAAAACCATAGCCTTGACTAGACAGACCTTTGTTGACAAAACAATGTTGAGCCAGTTTTAACAAATTTGCAATATAAGATTTTCTTTTCCAAGTGGAAATGTATTCAAGAAAATAAACTTCTAGCACAAGACCTGACATGCTCAAAAACAGAAATACCAAGGGGATTATTCTCCTCAAGGAAGCATTTATAAAGAAATTCCTTAAAAATGACCAAACTCAGATCCATAGGATACATTTTTTTTAATGAAACTATTTTTTATAAGTTTCTGATGCCTTTGAGTTAATTTATTGACTTCATAAACTGAAAATTAGTCTTTTCCTAGTAAAAAGTAAATGTCATATTTAAAAATGACTTTTTTCCCCAAAGAAGTTTAAAGTCTCAACCACTTAGTAATTTAATGAGTATTTATCAAACAGTTACTATATGGTTATAGATAAGACATGACACAGTTTTCTCCTCAAGACAGAAATCTAAGCCTTAAACTCATGAGATGAAGCACATAGGACAGAATTGCTCCAATTATAGTTCCTGGCTAATACTGTTATGGGTTGAATTGAATCCCCTAAAAAAGATGTTGGAGTCCTAACCCTTAGTGCCTGTAAACGGTACCTTATTTGAAAACTGGGTCTTTGCAGATGATCAGGTTAGAATGAGGTCATTAGTGAAAGTGAAAGTGAAGTTTCTCAGTTGTGTCTGACTCTTTGCGACCCGTGGACTGTAGCTCACCAAGCTCCTCCGTCCGTGGGATTCTCCAGGCAAGAATACTGGAGTGGGGTGCCATTTCCTTCTCCAGGGGATCTTCCCGACCCAGGGATTGAACCCAGGTCTCCCACATTGCAGGCAGATGCTTTAATCTCTGCACCACCAGAGAAGCCCAAGGGTGAGCCCTAATTTAACATCTATTTTTTTTTTTAATGGAAAATTTGGGTATAGAAATAAACACTCATAGAAGGAAGGCAATGTGAAGACACAGGGAGGAGGCCACCTACCTGCTAGGNTCTCTGCACCACCAGAGAAGCCCAAGGGTGAGCCCTAATTTAACATCTATTTTTTTTTTTAATGGAAAATTTGGATATAGAAATAAACACTCATAGAAGGAAGGCAATGTGAAGACACAGGGAGGAGGCCACCTACCTGCTAGGGAATGCCAGAGGCTAGGAGTCTCCTTCACAGCTCTCCCAAAAAACCAACCCTACCAACACCTTCATTTTGGACTTTTAGCCTCTAGAAGTGTAAGATGATAATTTCTATTGTTTAAGTCACCCAGTTTGTAGTACTTTGTTACAGCAGCCCCAGCAAACTGATACAAATACCTTTCAAAAACATTCAAGATTAATCAAGTTGAGGATACCCTACACCAAGGCTTAAAAAGTTACCAAAACCACAAGGAAACATACAACTCAATTATAGTGGATGAGGATACCATTTAAATCTAATATTTTTTTACTTATTAAAATTTTTTAATATAAATTTATTTATTTTAATTGGAGGTTAATTACTTTACAATATTGTTTAATCCACCTCAAAGGGATTACAGGCATGTCTCCTTTTGGAGCTCTCACTTTACAGTTCATGTATCTATATCAGATTAAGTGTGCTTGTCCTTGATTCTTGGATTTTAAAACTACTCTTTGGTTTACAATTTTGAGAGAGTTAATTCTTAGGTAGGTTGATAAGGAGTCTGGGGTCCTCAACTAGGAGAAACGGGTCCCAGGCTCTCAAGGAAAAGAAAGGGAAAAACTTTTTTTTTTTTTTTTACATTCCTTGATCTTAATCACATGTTTTTTTCTTTAAGCCCAGAGCTAATGATTACACAACAAAACTCATCTTGCTCAAGAGTATGCCTTTCTTTAAGCTCTATACTAATTATTATATAACAACAATGTATCTTGCTCAAGGATATATTTCTCCTTCTTAACAAGAACCTTCTGACTAATCTTGTTAAGACTTATGTTGTGGGAGTGGGTCTGGTTAGTGGGTCTTTCTATTATTAGTTCTAATCCGATTAACCTAAAATGTATCTTGTGGGAGTGGGTCTGGTAAGCTCCTTCTACTGTTAGTAACCAACTGGAAAAGTACATAAGGCCTTGATAAAACTAGCAAGTGGGGCGCTCTTTGTCCCCCTTCTGATGTCCATGTCAGAAGCTTTCTGTCCTTTTTCACTATAATAAAACTTCTGCTGCACAAAAGCACTGAGTGATCAAGCCTGGCCCCTGGTTCCAAAGCTAAATCTTCTTCAGAGATCATGAAGCCAACATTGTTCACTGTAAGCTATCAATTTCAAAGTTAGAAAAAATGAATGAAGATTCCCCCATGCCCTCACAAGCCAGAGGCCTCAGCGTGGATGATCCATCATCATTGAAGTATTTGTGGGCATCATGGGACCTTGAGTGGACACTTTTGTCCAATGGTCCAAAAGAGTCCCTCTGTGTGGGTTATTTACAGTCATCAAAGGTTTCATGAAGATATCTGATGTCCTGATGATCATCTGTCTACCACTGTCATCTCAAGTATCAACTCTTGAGCATAGCTAGAGATAACTCTTTATCAAATGATAGCAACACAAAACTATAGAAGGGTTCAAAACACTTCTTTATAACTTTCAAAAGCCATTGAATTAATCTCCTGGATATGGTGCTTTGGATTTTATGCTTTTTTCTTTCCTGTTTCATAATTCTCTTATGTTTCATCATCTCCTTTCTGACATGATCCTGCCTCAAAGTTCTGTGCCTTGCTTTTAAAATTCATTCAACATGTTCACTTTTCATATTAATTTATCACTTAATTTATAAGAAGTGTATCAAATTTCATTGGAGGAAAATCCTATTATATTATAAAGTTGAAGTTTTCTACCTTAATCTCTCTCTACCCTGTGACTAATTACCAAAGGATCTGTTGAGTCTATCACTCAAATTATATAACTAGGTCACTTGACTTTATATTTGTCAGTACCTTCTCCTTCAAAGGAAAAAAAAAAATCAATAAATGGGATGTCTTTAATAGAGAGTGAATTAATAGAGAGCAATCCATAATAGAATTGCTATTTTCAGCAGTTGTTACCTAGAAAATGATTGTTAGGTCATCACCTGGGTTTGTGGCTGTTATGTTGTCACCAGGAAAGGGACAAGATTGGCACAGTTAGAAAGGCCTCTGTGAGGTAATCTATCCTGCTGACATCTTCCCGTGGGTCAGAGACCCAAGAGCAAGGCTACAAGTGAATCATGAATACGGCACCAGCATCATCATCAACCTACTGTCTCAGTCTGGGCAAAAGCATTTATGCCCCATTTCAGCCTTGGGAACAAGATTTTTCTTTTCAAAAAGCATGCATTACACTGTCCAGTGCCATCATTAGCCGATGTGCCAATTTCCCTAAAACCAGCTGATGCTGAGGCAGCTTCCCTCAATACTCTCCCAGAAGCTGGATCTACCAGGACGTGATTCATCTCTGTCAGGAGTAGTTACAGGCACCGCCTTCTGAGTGGCTGATTAAACCAAAGGGTCAGCTGCAGCCATGACGACCACACTCCACAACCCCCGTGAGATGGAGCTGTAATTAAAACAGCACACAGCTTCCTGATTCCTAGGCCCTTCTGGAGGGGAAAGAGTTTTGGCAACCCTGGAAACTGTGGCAAGGGCGGAGCTGGCCTGGCCAGACAGCCCAGAGTCAACAGCTCTGGTCCTCCATACCCCAGTCCTCGCTTGTGGGCACCCAACGGCTCTGCCTGGCTCATCGCCCTCACCTCCTCCTCTCAAGCACCCGCTTCCTGTCCCCAACTTCAGTGTGGGGCTGTCCTATCTTTTGTTCTGGCAGAGATAAGATGTATAAATGATGAGTGGTTGACAAAGTGTACTCCAGTGCCGCAGGCAGCTCATCAATCATTTTCCACATGTCTACAGATAATTGATGCCAACCCTGCAGGCAAAGCTCCATCAGGTGAGAGGAGGGAAGAATTAAATCTGCTGTCAGGAGCCACGCAGCTGATCTGTATTTAACATTCTTTTTAATTTAGCACTTATTTGTTTTAAGCTGAGTTTGCAGGCTCCAACTTGCCCCCACACTTGGGAGAGTGGTCTGGGGTTTGCTGACCCCGTGACCGCCTGGGGCGCTGAGCCCATGGGTTTCCTGGGCAAGGCTCTGGGGAAGGAAGGCAGACAAGACCACCCAGGACTGCTCAGGAGGCACAGAGAAACTTTCTTTCTGCCTAAGTGAAGCTTAACATCAAAGGCTTGCCTGTCAGGTGATTATCTGTCAACAGGATCCGGTTGGCACGGTGCTACTTGCACATAAGGAAGAAACCACTTACTGCTTTCTTTACTTAAGAAAAAAGTTAATAAAAATAATCTGAGCCCATATTTCCTTTATGAAATGAGATTGAGTAAGACTTCTAGCATAGCGTTAAAGAGCTTTGAGTTTCCGCACTTCCCTCACTCCATCCAAACAACTCCAAAGTGAAGTCAGCCTTAGAAGGTGCCTGTTGGCTGGTGAAATGTGAGAGTGCTGACGAAGGGTCAAGACTCTGTAAGTTTCACTCTCCTGCTCAATTCCAACTCACTGTTTTATCACCAACCTCCAATGTCCACGCTAATGTTCTCGTCTACACACACGTTCACAAAACCTTGCCACTCTGCAGAAATCGTTGCTCTTGGAGACTAGGGCAGCCTGGTGAAGACAAAATTGCCAAATAGGCCACAATCCCAAGTTTTCAAAAGAATGATAATATCCGTAAGACAACTCCAAAGTGACCCCGAACATCACCTTGCATTCTCTTAGGGTCATTCATATGAAAATGATGTTACCAAAAGAAGTTCTGCTTGATAGAATGCCAGATAAATTAGATTTTAGTGGACTTCACTTTTTCCAAGGAAGTAAGCTGGTATCTAAGAGGACTAAGTCCTAATAGCAACGTGCTAATCAAATTTGTCATGACACCTTCTCAGCTGAAACCAGGCACCTCTCAAGGCGGAGTGTCTGCACAGTCTTGCCTTCCTGTTTCCTGAGCTCAAAGATAACTCTCCCTGTTTTGGTGAGGTTCAGAAGTGTAAACAACAGCCTGTTTTGTTCCAGAATCACAGATTGCCTCTAAAGCAGCTCCCTACTCCAATTCCTTCTTATTACTGCAAATCAAACCTCGGCCCTGCACTCAACCTCATAAACAGAGTGCTTATGAAGTGAGATGTAGCCCTGTGATCATGCCAAATGCTGCATTCAAATCTGTATCTTGAATTGGACTAGAAATACAACTAAATTCTACATATTTTAAAATATTAATAAAAATAAAAATGCTTAGATGTCTTTAAGTGCTTACACTTTTAATTTAAAAACTGGACCAGAGATACAGCTAGATTCTACATATTTTGAAACGTATACACTAACAATCTTCAGCCACATATATTCATTCACTTACTCTCTCAACAAATGTTTCCTATGTTACCATGTAACCTGCTAGGCACAGGACTGAAGTTGAAAGTTTAGCTGTTTATCCTATGGATCCTCTGTAGCTGACAAGTTCACAAAAATACTGTGATATAAGGTGTCAAGTACCCTGTCAACAGACAATTCATAAGGAGTGTGTATGGCTAATAAACACATTTTTGAAATGTTCAGCCTCACTAGAAATTAGAGCAATGCAACATCAATTAAAATGAGAGTTGTTTTTTTTTTTTTTNGTTAACTAGAGTGCTTCTGGTGTATGTATATGCAGGTACGTGTGTCTGCTGCTGCTGCTGCTGCTGCTAAGTCGCTTCAGTCATGTACGACTCTGTGCGACCCCAGAGATGGCAGCCTACCAGGCTCTTCTGTCCCTGGGATTCTCCAGGCAAGAACACTGGAGTGTGTCTATATGCATGTGTGTGTGTATATATATATATTTATATATATATACACTTATATGTATGTCTATATATACACATGTGTTTTTTGAAATGGCATTGAGTTTTAAAGAATATTTTGAGAGAATACTTACTAAGATTGCTTAGCAATACCACTATGAAAATACAAATGACCTTATTTCTCCCCACCACAAGCCATACTGGTTAGGCAGGTACCCAGAATCCCGATGTCCTCACAAATGTTGGTGCTCAGAATCACTGCACAGCATGCCTCCTCTTGGAGTTTCCTAGGTAAGCAAACAACTTGGTATCCAAGTGGTTGGCATTATGGGAAAGTAGACGGAAAAGTCAGAATCTGCTCCTCAGGCTCACTTTTAGGGAAACATTCAGCCAGCTATCTCCTCTGCGGAGTCTCAACTTGGCACAATCTGCTAGGGTGAATTTAGGTTGGGAATGATATCAGAAAGGATGCTGAGAGACTTCTGCCCAAGCTCGTTCTTTTCTTGCTCCATGCAGAGGGCCTGTCATAACTATAGCTCCCTTGTGGGTTTTGTTTTGTTTTTTTTACATGCAACTCCACATCTCTGCCCACAGCCAAATGGCTCAGCTGAAAACCTAAACTAGAAGCAACCTCTCCAACAGACTGATCAGCACTATATGGAGTCTCTTGCATGAGAGCAACACAAAGAGCCAAATGTATTGCAAGATGGAAAATCAACAGTGTGTGGGAAGGAGTGGAGAGAAACAAAAAAGACAAGAAACAGAAGCCAGGATGTCAAGATGTAGAAGGAGTAAGGCAAAAACAAGAGTTAGTGGAAGCAGGGGTTAGGTTGGATGGGATGAACTGGGAGATGAGGACTGACGTATATAGACTACCATGTGTAAAACAGATAGCTCATAGGAACCTGCTGTATAGCACAGGGAGCTCAACGCAGTACTCTGACAATCTAGATGGATGGAATGAGGAGCTGAAGTGAGAACCAAGAGGAAGGGGATATATGTATACATATACTGCTACACTTCATTGTATGGTGGAAACTAACATAGCACTGTAAAGCGATTATTAAAGGGGAGAAGCCCAGTGGAAGTTCTTAACTCTCCTCCGTTGCACATCATTGCATTCTATAGCCGTCTGAGGAGGGGCACAAGAGGTGGATTCTCGAAGTGAGGGCTTTATTATCCTCCCCTCTTCCTTTAAACCATCAAGGAAGGAATTGGGACATGCGTCCAGGACTGTGCTGGTTTGCTCAGCAGTGGCAAAAGAAGAAATCACCCGCAGGAGTAGAACACACAAAACATACTTGGTTCATGTCCCATCAGGGAACAGAGACAGCCTCATCCAAGAAGTACCTTGGGAAGGCTGGCTTGAAGCTGACCCTACAACTGGATGTGGTCAGGATGCAGCACTTGCCCATCAAAAACCCAGGCTATCGCTCCCAGCCACCATAGCCTTCTCTGCTGGGCGGCCTCCATCTTCTGGAAATCTTCCCACCTCTGGTCCTCCATCTTCACTTTACTTTGGTTACCTACCTACACAAATGATAGACAGTTTGACTCTTGGTACCTACTCAGTCACCAATACACATTTAATAATTTTTGTTCAAAAATCTTTCATCATTTCTGGTGTAGATACAATGAGAAGATACAATGAGAATTGTACCCACAATCTATTTGGCACAGATAACTTCCTAATATACACTCTTTGGACACAGCAAACCATCCTCATAAACAATATTTCGCCAGTGTGCAGCTGAACAGGAGATAACTCCATTACAAAGTGTGCTCGGTAAAAACTAGGGCCTCTGAAGAAAGAACATTCTTCAAACCCTCTCCACACACCTTATAGTTAAACACTAGAAGACACTCACCCCTCTTAGCTTTCTTCTACTCTCCCCTACCCTCCTGCAAGAAAACACATGTTCACAGAAAGAAATTAAGTGGAAGCTGTTTGCTGCTATTTCTATTGCAGTAAACTGAAATGAATAAAATCAGTTAAGCGTTGAGAGAGGAGGCAAGTAACAGAAATAAATACAATCTTATTCGCCTTCTTCAAAGGCCATAAGGAAAAAAAAAAAAGATAATTTAAATCAGAAAAATAATCTAGATTCTAATCCCCTTTGAGTTCCAGCTTCTTAATTTTCCTGCTTTAATAGGTACTTCCTAGAAATATCTTTTTAGGTAAGTAGAAATATCACAAGTAATAATGATTATGTCACTAATTTTTCAACTGAAAATATGGCCCTAGATTCCTGCTTTTTATGAAAATGATGGGGGATAGGCAGCTTCCAGTTGCTACCCACAAAGTAATTTTCCACTGATGTTTGGTGAGATTATTTAAGGAGTAGGCCAGAGCACAGATGTTCGCTTCTCAAAGGGTGGAACTGATGTCCCCCCACAGTGAGTGCTCTCAGAGATGTGGGAAGCCATTGATTTCTGATAAGAATTTAAACTGCTTAGTTTTGTTGATGCAAAGGACATCGTCCCAATCTCTGTTATCATGTGTCCAAACAGCCAGGATTTAGGATTTCTACAGGTGCCTAGGGCCTAACGG
The DNA here is from genome assembly GCA_006410875.1 of Neotragus pygmaeus. Classification (NCBI taxonomy): domain Eukaryota; kingdom Metazoa; phylum Chordata; class Mammalia; order Artiodactyla; family Bovidae; genus Neotragus; species Neotragus pygmaeus. The sequence continues at coordinate 1,241,336 of SJYV01054457.1, forward strand.
TTTTGTCTGATACAATTGCTATTGAGTTTTACCAGCAAGACCAGGATTCTTTTTCTCTCTCTCTCTTTTTTTAAATCAAGGGCAAATAGCTTACCAAAGGCATTTGGATAAGAACTTACCAAAATATAGCATTAGCTGTCTTTCCAGACCCATTACTCCACTCTTCGTTCAATAGCAGTGACATTTAAACAGCAGTATAAAGAGAGACAGAGAAAACGTGCAAGCTTCCTGTGTGCTGGAGGCATCAATTCAGCCTTAATCACTTGGCAAAGATGGTTCCCAAAACAATGATGCGGAGTGTCAACGTGAAGCTGGTGGTATTGTCACCTCAGCAAATGATGCTGGGTCATCTTGGGGAATAGATACACAGGGGAGAGGCCACCTCGGCCACCACACTGTGAACACTCTAGATTTTGACCTTTAAGGGACTTGGGTATTTGATACTAAGGATAGAAGGGAAAATAGTAAAGAGGGACATAATTGGATCTGGAGACAATGGGAGAGAGAGCATAAGAAGAGAGGAAAGCAAGGAGGAAAGGGAAAGGGAAGCAAGAACTAAAAGAAGGTTAGAAAGATGGAGTGAGGGTAGAAACCAGCTAACAGACTCAGGTCTTTGGTAGTCTGAATCATACTAATGTAGAAAATGCTCATCTCTCATTTACTCTACAATCCATCCATGTATCTGTCTCCGCATCCATCAACCCATCTCTGCATCCATCCATCTCTGCATTCAGCCATTCAAATATCCATCCATCCAACCATTGATCTAACCAGTTAGTAATTAATTCTGCAAGTATTTGCTGAGGAACACAGAGCTTGAGGTACACAGGAAGATGGCAGAGAATCCTTAAGAAACCTTCAGTCATGGAAATGACCTAACACTGAAGAAACTAATTAGCCCCTGAAGCAAGCCTAGTGACATTGCCCTTCATCTCAGCCAGCATTCTGTATCTCATATAAGCACTGGCTTCTTAGACACAACAGATGCTGCCTCAGATCCATCTTTCAGGGAAAGAATGCCTTCCAGGTTATGTCTTCAGATAAGCCAGGACTACTCTAGCCCACCTGACTTCTAGAACACTTATATGTATAAAACACGCTGAAAGAACATTAATAACAGTAATGATAAACAACATCATCAATGGCTAAAACCTAGAAACCACTCAAAAGACACTTTCCTAAGTGTTGTACATGTACTGAGTTATCAGCCATCTCGACAACATAGAGATTATGCCCAAAGTCACAGAGCAAGTAGAATTTTGACTCAGTGTGGCTCCCAAGTCTGAGCTCTGTCCTTTGCCTCTACCAGAAGACAGTGTGGAGAATGAAGAGTCACTGATCAGCATTAAACAACAAGGAAGGACTACATTCCAAATGGCATGAATGGAACCCCTAGTGAACACTGAGTAGAACATTCAAAACCTTCAGTTCTCTCCAAGATGATCTAGGGGACATGAAAGAGGCAGAGAGCCTTCATCCCTGCCTTGGAGAAATTCTGAGTTGAGGAGAAAAGACTAGTCTCTATGAACCATGAGAAAGAATAAAATCTGTAAGAGCAGAATCGGCTTTGTAGCATTGGGGAGGGGATGTGCTCAGCGTAGTTCAAGGGAGAAACCAGAGAGGCCGGCCTGGCAGAAAAACCTGCCAACTGCATCCCTCATCTGTAGGTAAGCAAGAGGCTGAGCAGCTTTAAAAGGAGGACAATGTTTTCTTTAAAATAAAGGAAAGATTTTTCATTTGCTGAAACAAGTCAACAACAAAACCAATAACGGCAGCTAACATTTGCATATAGCACTTACTCTGTGCAGGCTACATTCTAAGCATTTTCATGTATGAACTCATTTAATCTCTGAGTTGGGGGCAAAAAGCATCTCTGTTTTACAGATGAGGAGACCCAACTAACTTGACTAACATTATACAAGTATTAAGTGTCAGGGATAGGATTTCAGCCCAGATCACCTGGTTGTAGAGTTCTAACAAGCCCACAAACAGGCAGAAAGAGCAAGACCCCTGAAGGTGACTGCTGAAGACCCCTGAAGATGAGTTTAAAAGGGCTGCTGAGCTTGGACACAGCCCAGGCAGGGAAGTCTGCCATAGCAGATGTTGAAGCATCTGATTCTGAGATGTAGGATGATTGGGTGTCTCTGAGACACTGCTGCTGGTCACACATACTCCAGAGATGAGAGGAAATGCATTTGCTGTTCCCTCTGCCTGGATCTCTCATCCCTCTGCCAAAATAATTGCATGCCTTCCTTCCGGCCATCAAATGGTACCTTCTCAGAAAGTTCATCTCTGATTACCCTTCATGAAACAGCATTACTTCCCTGAATCCCTCACCAATGTTACCATGCTTGACATCTATTTATCAACTTATTACCTATCTCTATTGCCTCCCCACACCGGAAGGTAAACTCCTTGAGCAGGAACTCGGACTGTGTTCACTCTGATCTCCAAGTGCCTAGAACAGTACCTGGCACAGATTAGCTCTCAATAAATATTTGTGGATTGAAGAAATGCAAAATTCTTGATAAAATATATGATGGGATTCAGAGGAGAAAAAGGGAAAGGAATCTTTGTCCCTTTGAGAAGCTCTTAAAATAATGTAAAGGACACTGATTCCCATCATTAGGAAGCTCCCAATCTGAAAGAAAGCTATAAATTTCATTTGGAGGAGAGCAGAATCTAATGGTAGAGACAGGGTCTCCATCCTTGAGAAATTCACCAGAGTGGTGGAAACAGGAATGATGGACCTTTCCAATGACTGAGAGAAACACACACACACACACACAGACACACACAGAATCCTCATGGGACATGGGGGAATAAAGAAAGGGAAGAAGGTTTTGTTCACTTCATGACAGCCCATTCAGGGGGTGGGAGAGCTGAATTATGAGGCCAGGACACATAACCCAGAGAGAAACAAAGGCGGAGCTATGTCCCCAGCTGACTTGCATCAAACTGACTCCAGCCAACTGTGTGGGGATTGTTTCCTGGCTTTTGGAAGCCTAACTTTCCCTCTTCCTTAAATATCTGACTCAGCTTTTCACAAAGGTGCATAAGCCCACATAGGAGCACTGGAAACACTGAACCACCACCTCTGCCAGTGAACTGCCTCATTAACTGGAGCACCTCATTAATCTTACCATTATCCAAGCTAATTAGAAGTCTCCCTCCTCTCCTTCCTCTCATTCTACTATTCCCTGTTCTCTCCCTACCCCCTTTCTCTTTCGTACTGCCTCTCTTTTTAGGTAAGAGACCAACTTTAGAGCAGATGGGAGAGCAACACCATAATTCATTCACTTGAGTTGACAAATTGAGATCCTATGTGTAAAAGAAGAGGGGGACATATATTTAAATCTCAATCCAACCAGTGTATAAAATAAAGAATAATCAGATAAGCAATAGCTGTATTTTTATTTACATATCAAGTTCCATAGTTAAGATTTCCCTTTTCACATAAAGGTACTGGTCCTGATTCAAGTCTTTGGTATGCATGAGTACAAAATAATCCTAATCTACACCAACCTATTAGAAATAGCATGTACTGTTTGGATCTTTGCACTGTAGCAGCTCATTTCCTCTGCAATCATCCCCCTTTTAGTATTTTCTCTTGCACTGGTAAGGTCCTGTTTTTCTTTCATTTTACAGTTTCAATCCTCACAAGCTCCCTCAAAGCATCCATGAAACACGGGAGGGTATTAAGATTAAAAAGCAACACAAACATGCAGACGTGTCACCCATGTACAAATGGAAAATAAACAACATGTAACAGAACTAAAGATAGTCTAAGAGAAGACAAGAAAAGCTGCTCATGCAATTGAGTCCATGGGGGCTAATATAATGAGAACAGATAGAAAAGATCAGGATTTCAGCATCTAGAAGCTGAAAAGATAAAAAAGAGGGAAGAAACCTGGACCAAAGGAGGTCTTGTCCACCCAACACAAGCAAAGAGGCTGCCCTTAAGACCTAAGGTGTTTTACGCTGGCAAGAGTCAACAGAAAACCTCTTTGTCCTAATAAGTAGTTCATGATTAAAATATAAATGGACTTAAATAAACAGAGATGAATATACATATGCCAAAGCCATGATGGATTATCATAATAAACTAGGATCTGCATTTGGGAGAAAGCCCAGAACCTTTGGAATGAACAGAATTATAAGGTTCCAGAGTGCTGATTTCCCGGAGGTCCTCTGGGAAAATACGGTTTCATGGGAGAACAAAAATTTAGCCTCTTGATTTGAGAGTAGCTTTCCTCTGATAGAAACAGGATCATCAACATACTTCACCAAAAAGTAACAACAATAGCTCCCTTCTGAGATCTGCAAATCTCCGTTAGGATCTGCATGGCCAGTTCACAGGACAGAAATGTATGGGAGAAGGACCAGCAGAAAATCTAGTTTCTGCCTTTTTTTTCCTGGCTCTGCATGCCTTGGAAGCTTGATATACTGCATGGACCAATAATAATAATAATAATAAAAGCCCTTATAGTCTTAGGGAGAGATTTCTAGTCATTTCCCAGGATCCTTCTTCATTTTTAACTTATTCCATATGCTTTGCTACCCGCAGACCCCAGCCTCGGCAGCAGAAGCAATCTATGCTGCCCTGCCATTTAAGTGTGAGGAGCCACAGCTCTGTTGAAGCTTGTCATCTTGCCTATTAGCTTGATGTCTTTATTCACAGACCATCTGTACCACCGAGAGATACAGAGGCAGCTAATGTCAATATGAACAAATGCCTCCTCTTTTACAAGAAATGTCAAACGCAGGACAGACTAAGAATGACCCCAGGAATACCAACAGATGTTCACTACAAGCCTCTCAAAAATCAATCCTTTCTACAGGGACTAATTAAGATAAAATAAGGAGCAAAAGTAAAGAAATTTGTGTCATATTATCAGGAACTTCATCCTCACTTTCCAAGCTCATTATGGGCAGATTGGCCTGTGCCCTTTGAAAAAATGCTAAAAGAGGGGCTGCAGCTACCAGGGCCCTAGGGAGGCCTTCATTTGCCTCCAGTTCCAAACTGCGAAAAGAAAAATGCTCAAGAAAAAAAATGTTACTTAGCGTGAGTTTTCTGGTCTGGTTTCTTTAAATGGTCCCACATAGAAAGGAACCATTTTCAGAAAAATCTCCCCAAAAAACAAATAAGAGGCTAGAAAAGGAAATTGTGACATTTTTCCATCAAAAAGGAGATAAGAGAGTTTGGCATCCTGGGACTGGAAGTCCAGGATGGTCCGTCCGGCTGGAGAATTGTCAATTCTGCAAGGTGATAATATTCTAAATTTTTCATTTGTTCTCATCCTCTGTGAAAAGGCAAAACCTTATTATTTGTGCTAGCCTCAAATGAAGAGAGGTTGCCATTTCCTGAATTTCAAATATTGCTCATCCTTGCCTTTAAGTAAAGAAATATCTACCATCCACAATAATTGTTGTTCTTCATTAAACTATTTCTCATACTTTCTGGTTGGGTAATATCATTAGTGTAGTACAACCTAATAACATAGATCTCAAACATTTATCTGCCAAAACACATGGAGGATTATTTCATTGAGCCCACCCCACTCCCAGCAGGTCATTTAAGATGAGATGCCACACCCCTGAAGTAACTAACAACATCCCTTTCTCCCTGGCTTGAGAAATTATAACAGAAAGGAGGCAATGTGGATCTGCTCTAATTTAGATGAATGTACATCATTCACAAGCTTCAGTTCTTAATCACTGGTAAACATTTGTTCATGGCCTTGCTCATAACATGATTCCTAAACTTGACCACTGAAGCATGGTTAAGAGCCTAAACTATTTTTGGGGTCTATCAATAGCAAAGTCTGGGTCTCTTCCACAGCACCATGGACCCCCTATAAATTCTCCAAAATAGAGCAGTGCACTTGGGAATGGGTCAACATTTTGACAATGTGGGTTCTTTTTGTAGGTCAGGAGAGGCTTGATTTTTGGCAACTCAACCTATTCCATAACAGAAGGAAGATTCAATGGCTGCGTGATTCACAGGTTACTGATTTACTCTGTAATATATGGGCCACCTCCCCAATTCCCCGCCATCACCATCACATCACAATATAACTCCTCCCATTGTGCTGCCTGCTACAGCAGGGGCTAGACTCCTCATGCCATGTCTCCAAAGTTTTCTCAAACCTTTCCATCACTTCATGGAAGAATTTGATACTAGATGTTTTCCTTTAACCAGGAAAGTGACCCAGTCCTCTATATGATTCCTTTAATGACAAGAGCCAAATTCAAATGACTGTGCCCGGAACTCCGGTTCACTCTCTACTTGGTCTGGTAAGGCTGTAATTTACCTGGGTTAAATGTGGGGAAGAAATGAAAATGCCACAGAATTCTAAAATGAATAAGAATTTATTCATCCATAATTGATCCCCTGAGCAGAGGAGAAGTCCTCTCCAGGAGGGTTTGCTCTCCAAGCCATCTGTTCTATATGCTGCCCTGGGACCGTTCTGGTGTCCTTTATACTTCATTCACCCTTTAAGGGTAACTCACATAAAATGCCACATGATAAACAACTTTTGGGGAGAATGAAGCATTAATATGCCTTGGTTGAGTCTCATCCCACCTATTCTCTTGCTAACATAACCCAATACAGCTTCTGTTCTTCCATCTCTGTCCTTTGTGATCATAACACTGAACTTGGCTTTGCTACTAAGTTTGTGGCTCACTGAAGACCATCTTGGCCTGGTAAGTTTGTATGGACAAAACTATGTTGAAAGGCGGTCTTTTTCTTCCAAGCAAAGATTGACAGTTTCTAAACTCCTGCATGGAAGGCCAAGCAGGTGCAAGGAACTGTTTACTGCCCAGCCCACGCACTAGCCCAGTTATTATTGCTGTGTGAGCATAAGAGCAAGAGTTATCAGACAGACATGTAGAGCATAGAGGGATGCTGGCAGCTCAAGAGCCCCCTAGAAAGTGGTTGAAGGGTTTTATCAGCCTCAGTTACAGCCCTGGAATGGCTCTCAAATGTGGGTAACAGACAGAGCATCAAAGATGGAAAGAGAAAAGCTACACTTGCTAGGTGAACCTCAACAAATCCAGGTTCTCTTTCATGTCAAAATGGTCCCCCTGAGGAACCTTGGAGAAGGCNCCCTGGAATGGCTCTCAAATGTGGGTAACAGACAGAGCATCAAAGATGGAAAGAGAAAAGCTACACTTGCTAGGTGAACCTCAACAAATCCAGGTTCTCTTTCATGTCAAAATGGTCCCCCTGAGGAACCTTGGAGAAGGCAGTGGCACCCCACTCCAGTACTCTTGCCTGGAAAATCCCATGGATGGAGGAGCCTGGAAGGCTGCAGTCCATGAGGTCGCTGAGGGTTGGACACGACTGAGTGACTTCACTTTCATTTTTCACTTTCATGCATTGGAGAAGGAAATGGCAACCCACTCCAGTATTCTTGCCTGGAGAATCCCAGGGACGGGGGAGCCTGGTGGGCTGCCATCCATGGGGTCGCACAGAGTTGGACACGACTGAAGTGACTTAGCAGCAGGAACCTTGTCAATCAAGATGGCTGCCACACGAGCACAGTCTTCTGTCAAAGATTGCTGTCTGGGAAGACTGTCTGCCCCAAGGGGACTCAATGAGACTTCACTTCAAATGGGGTTTGAACCTTGGACCTGGAGGTCAAAGTGCTTCTGGGAAAGGAGGGTGGGGAATATAAGGGAAGTGAAGATCAAAATCTTGCTTGGAAACTCACATCTAATAAAAAGGCCTGAGACCTTATCAACAGATTTATCAAGGACTTATTACATGAAACTAGGAATTAAAAAACTGGGCTTCTGGCCCTGACTGCCACTGTGCAAGTCTTTTACCTTCTCCAAGCCTCAGTTTTCTCACCTGTAACCTGGGTTACCTGAATTTTTAAAAAATTCCTACATTTTAGATCTAAAAAGGTATAATGCTTTGAATCCATTCTCATCTTCTATATTTATCTTTTCTAAGTAGAGCATTCAAGGAGAGTTTATGTGCTTTGGCTCTCAAAAGCAGTGAACTGAAATATCAGCTCTAACTGTTTGATTTGTACTTAATCCTCACAGCAGAGTGGAGCCCTTGTTCTGGTACATCTGAAGGTACACACAGGCTTACAAGGCACACATGTGGGCATCTCACATTAATACTCTCAGGGCCCACAGCAGCCTCATCCTATCCCATCCCAGCACATAAACGATGAGTGATAACTCACCATGTCACACTATGCTTTCTGCACATCCAAGCTGGCAGTGCTTGC
>SJYV01054457.1:1250366-1299720 GCA_006410875.1 Neotragus pygmaeus
ACTCCCGTCCCCCCTAAGGAGTTTCTGCCCGTTTTGTCACTTCCACCTGTTCTGACAGGTTCCCCTGCCTGACCCTGAGATAGCCCTTGGGGACATTAATCATATAACAGCCGGAGCCGTGAAAGAAACAAGGGTTTGGCTGGATACTGTTACCGTCTCTGTCACCTACTAATCATGTCCTATGACACGGAGGGGCTTAATCAGATGGTCTGCTCTCTCATTAATCATCCTGGGCTCACTCAAACTTCACAGAGAGATTAAAGTTTAGCTCCGCTGGCTCCCCACTCCTCCTCCCACTCATTCCCCTCCAGAGCACTTTCACTCCGGGTCCCTCTCAGGTTCCTTTTGCCTTGCCAACTGGCAGGGCACCTTGCAGTGTCGGATGCCTACCAACGCCACAGCATGCGGGAAGCGGGGGATAAGTCCTCGCTTCCTTTTGATTCTCCCCTCTCTGCCTCCCAGTCCACAGAATAGGCTGAGAGAAAAAGAGAGACCAGAAACCCATTTAATGAGAGGCCTGAAAATCACAGACTTATGCTTGTACCAAGGAGAAAGATGACAGTTCACATCTGTGAACCTAAAGAACTCATAATAGAGAATTTTTCTGTATTTACCCAAGAGCAAGGAAAATTAAATCAAATAATCATTTTTAAAATGATTAAAATAAGCATATGTGGCACAGTTGGTGGGAGTGTGGCTGCCCCATGGGGAAAGGCCCTTGCCTCCAAAGATACCAGCCCAGGATCACCCCCACTTGCCACTCTATGGAAATTATATCAAGAAGTCAAGAATAGCCTGTAAATTTGACAAGTTCTTTCCAGACAAGACAAAAATTACTGAAAGGACTCTCTAAAAACACCATGTATGTGAGAATCAGAATACATTTTAGCTCAGCTGATTCATTCTTATCCTGTTTGCAATTCTGGGGGCTTCAAAGGGGAGAAGCAAGTCCTGGCAAAGGCCCTGGGCAAAGGGCTGCTCTCCGAGCGCGGGTTTTGTACTTGCTCCGGGAGCTGTTGACTTTTGCAGTGCCGCACGATTATGGGAAACAAGGATAATATTTGCCCTCAGAGCCAAGAAAGAACAAATATTTTATCAACATCTAAATCATCTCTCGTCTGGCAGGGGAGGAGGGGCCGAAGGCTCAGCTGTACACACGTAAGCTGCCGAGGGCGAGGAGAGGGACCGCTGGGGGGGTCTTCTACCTGCGTAAACTTGTACTGTCGATGCCTGCCAGTGCCACACTGCAGAGAGCGCCCTGAGAAAAGCTAAAACACCCCTTCTTTCCAGGTGCCTCCGCCACCACCCCTCGTCCCAGAGTAACCACCGGATGCCATCCTGCTTCCTCTCTCACTGCCAGACTTGGGACTTGGGAAGGTGGGGTATTCCTCTGGATATTTGGGGGATGATGGGGGCTTGCCCCGTTGTTACGTTTGTTTTCTAGTCACTGATCCTCCACCACTTGCCCAGAAATGACAGTAGGTGGAAACACTATCTTTCATTACACAAAGTATAAATAGTGTAATCTATCAGCGCCGTCAATCACAATGATTGATTACAGGCTGTCATAGAGAAGACTGACATATTAGAAAAGTTTTGTTAACAATGCCTATTGCTAGTCAGCCTGCCACAGAGGCTGGTGATTAATGTGTTGTCAGCCTGTAATCCCACACCCTTGGCTAATGAGGCAGGAATTTATCATCTTTACAGAGTGGCAGATGTCAGGGAGAAAGGAATCCAAGTGCTAGAAACAATATACTTTTTCTTACTAGGCCTGACAAGTCTGACAGGCCGGAAAAAACCACAAAGCAGCTTTGTATAAGAACCAACTTAAAACGAGGAACTTTTCATTTGGCATCTTCGCTTTAAATAGTGCTGCAAACCAGCCTCGATCCCTTCAAAAAAGAAAAAGACATGGAGAGAGGAGGGCACGGTGCTGAGTTCCGTGAACTCTGCACCCCGCTGCCGACGACTGAGACCCCAGGAAGAGGTTGCCATGGTGAGCAGACAGCTCCTTGGAAGAGGAGCCAGGGCAACTTTTCCCTTTTACCTGTGAACTTGTGGCCAGGAGGTAAACACGGTATCCAGAGGAGGCCGAGCTCCGCAGCCTCTCTTGCCACTGCCTTGGGACAGCTTTTACCTGGAGACACAGCTCCCTTTCTAGAAACACTGCCCTTTCCATTGTGGATGAAAAATGGGGGTGAGGAGGAGATAAGAAAGGGGGCTCTTCATTGGTCAAAAAAAGCAACACAGCAGAGGCAGGGCCCTTGGAAAATGACTTTCACCAACGCTCTGCTCTTATTTGAAACTTCTTCAAGGTTGATTTTTTTCTGTCTCATCTTCTCCCCTCCCATTTAACTCTTCCATTTTTCACATGGGACAATGACTAAAAATTCTCTAAACCAAGAAAATTCAAGCCCAATGAAGAATTATCTAGACACCCTCTTAACCAATACCTCATCCTTCTGCATCCCTTCCCTTCAACTGTATCTGCCACCTCTCCACAGTTCTAATAACAGGAGACCCGGGACCCTTCTTAAAACCCTGGACCCTTCTTAAGACCCTTTGGGCAAATCTTGGATCTTCTCAGACCCTGAGATGCTTCTGAATCTTGGCAGTGTATTTCATCTTTGCCTGGATTGTCCATTCTGTTCTGAATAACTCCTAAGGATCACCACACACAGGAGACACCCAACCTTTTCCATGGAGTATTGAAGATATTCCCAAACTTGAAGATCAAATCTCTTCTCTCAACACTGATGCATTCTGCCCATACTCAAGCTAGGAAGAGAGCCAAGGGGGAAAGCCTATCTGGTCTGGAAAGTTCCCCATGCCAATACCCTGTGAAGATGCAGTGTGGTGCTTGTTCTCATGTCAATCTCCGAGGAAGGGGGCAAATGTTAAGTGGCAACATTCTGACGGCTGTAATCCTTCTTCAAACACAGATACCTCTGCTAATGTACACAGATGCAATGTACAAAAACAAAGAGGGAGACAGCAACCAGAGCAGAAAAACTGCCTTCTGTCAACAGCACCCTCAGGCGAAAACACACAGCAAAGCCTTAAGTAATTTCATCTCTGAAAGGCAGCATTCTGGCATTAACATGCACAGGATCCCTGGAGCCCAAACACACCCAATGCACTGAAAGATGGGTTTAGTGGGCCAGGAACCCACATGCTCGGGAAGAAACTCGGGGCAATGCCCAATTTCTTCCCCAGACCCAATGTGCTCAGGGCTGTAGACCTGTGAGGAGCCTAGAGTCAGAGACTGGACAGTGGGAGGCCCCGAGTGGAAGCACCCCGCCATTCTTTGGGGGATCAGCACATAAGGCAAGCTAAAGGCTGATGAAGATCAGACTGCTCTGAGTGAAGGGTGACGAGGGCGGCGCCGGCTCCACTCTGCCCAGGCCGCTGACATCCAGGCCCCAGATCTCACTTAATGATAAGCAAGGAGCTGTGCAGACGGCCCCTCCCCTTATCCTGCTTCCCGATGTGCTAAGAGACAGGTGATGAGTGAGCCTCCCACCCAGAGCCTCCTGAGGGGGCAGGGTGCTCGTGTGTCTCCCCCAGCCCCGGTCCTCATGACTATCAGGAGATAGAGCCCCCATCTGGCTCTCCTGCCTGCCAGTCCCCTACCCTTCTCTTCCCCCACTTGCTCATGCAGCTTTCATTAACTACCCCCAGCCGACAATTTCCCATCCATTTGATGACAGATTAGAAGTGGAATTCAGAAAGCAAGTCACTTGACCTCCCATAACGTGCTTCTCTTAATTACATTAAAGATTTTCCACCATAACCTTACTGGGTTTGACAGGTAAGGGTTTAATCAACTTCAGGTGGCCACTTTTAAGTGCTCCCCACACTGGGGCCATGACGTTGGCGTCACCAATGCTCCTAATGTGGTTCTAATTTAAATGGCTAATTTCGACACAAGGAAAAGATGAGGGGCCCATGGAGCCCCCACCACCTCGATGGGAGTGGTTTCTAAATTAGGATTAATGCAGCAAGCTGCAGCCTAGTTGGAGGTTTATTTTATGGAGGTTGGAGCAAGTAAATAACATTTATCCTTTGTATACGTCTGCATATAATTACACTAAAGTTTTCTTGTGTGTTAAATTATACAAACTCTTCAAAAGTGGGTGCCTAATGTCTTTTTCTAAAGCTGTGTTATTATTTTGGTCAAAAGTTGTTTACATTCAACAAATTCAATTTACTAAACGTTGACATGTTTGCACAACTGCACATAATTTATGCTGGAAGTTTGAATCGTGACTTTCAAATGAACTTTCTTGGTTCTGATTTGATGGACTGGGGTTAGAACATCTAGGTGTGGTGGTGCCTTCCATCACGTTTCTGTGGCCTTGCTTGATTTCATCGTCCTCTCATAAAGTCTTCTAATCATCTGGTAAATATTTATTCTGTACCTACTGTGGTTGAAGCACTAGGCTGGGTGCTGAAGATACAATGATGAACAAAGATAATGTTATGACCCTTGTCCTGAGGAGCTTAAAGATGATTTAAGGAAATGGATAGGCAAACAAACACAGGAAGACATACATGTTAAATTCTGTGGGCCCAAGAAGGGCTAGGAAGAAGAGATATATGCTGTTTTAAGGACTTTGGGAAAAAAAAAAAAGGCAAGAGCTGGTCTTGGAAGAAGACATCCCTGGGGAAGTAATATTGTGAACTGAGAACAGGAGGAGGAAAATGACAAAGTTAACAAGATTACTAAGTGAGGGAATGCCAACTGTGTTTAAGCAGAAGGAATAGCAATGGCAAAGGCTTATGGTAGGATGGAGACTGGCATTTTAGAGAAACTAGAAAGGACGTGAGCATGTATGAGTGTATGGCATTGCCTGAAGATCTGGGAGTGTGTGTGAGGGATGCAGATGGTGTGAGATGGAACTGGAGGGTTGGTAAGAGGGCTAGACTGTGCAGAGTGGAGTAGACCAAGTTAGAAACTTTTCCCTTCATCCTAACTGCAAGGCTAAGCAGTGCAAGGTTTGAAGCAGGGGACTGACCTGATTTGTTTGCATTTTGCAAACATCTGTTGAAGGGAGCAGAGTATACGTGAGGGGTTGAAAGCAGATAAAGGTAGATAACTTTGGAGGCTACTACAGTAGTCCTAAATTTAAGAAATACAAACCACAAACATGATATGGTTTGAACTTGGGTGATGAGGGTGAAGAATGAGAGTGGATGGCTTTAAGAAGTAATGAGAAATAAACTGGTAGGACATTGGGACCAATGGGCCAACTCTCAGGTCTCCAACAAGAAGGCAGACACCTCCATGGGTATATACAGGTGATAGGTAAACTACAGATATGGATGAGGCCACCAAGAAAGAGAGCTCAGACTGAGAAGAAGAGAGGTCCTTGGGCAGAGACATTTCAATATTTATTTGCTAGGTGAATGTATATGAACCTGTAAGTGATGCTGTAAGAACGGCCAGGTAGTCAAAAAAACACGTGGATCAGAATATCCAAGGAAAGACTATGTTTCAGAAAGAAAGTGTTAACAACAGATTTTACTACTGCTAAAAAGCCAAGTACGATACACACTAAAAGTTCCCTTGAATTTAGTCACTTGGAGGTTACTGGGAATTAAACTAGTTGCTGAGTTCAGTTCAATCACTCAGTCGTGTCTGACTCTTTGCAACCCCATGGACTGCAGCACGCCAGGCCTCTCTGTCCATCATCAATTCCTGGAGTTTACCCAAACTCATGTCCATTGAGTCGGTGATGCCATTCAGCCATCTCATCCTCTGTCATCCCCTTCTCCTCCTGCCTTCAATCTTTCCCAGCATCAGGGTCTTTTCAAATGAGTCGGTTCTTCGCATCAGGTGGCCAAAGTACTGGAGTTTCAACTTCAACATCAGTCTTTCCAATGAATGCTCAGGACTGATCTCTTTTAGGATGACTGGTTGGATCTCCTTGCAGTCCAAGGGACTCTCAAGTCTTCCCCAACACCACAGTTCCAAAGAATCAATTCTTCACTCAGCTTTCATTATAGTCCAACTCTCACATCCATACATGACAACTAGAAAAACCATAACCTTGACTAGATGGACCTTTGTTGGCAAAATAATGTCTCTGCTTTTGAATGAGCTGTCTACANGAGGTATAAAAAAATGTTTGAGCCCTATTTGTGAAACAATGTAAGAATGCAAAGCATATCACTAAAGCAACTGATACTTGCATGAATAATGAAAAGAGATTTTTAAAATTTAATTTCCCATAGGAACACAATATTGTCAACCATAAAAAGTAGTGAATGACTTTTGTGCGTGTTGTGGGTCTGGATATTTGTGTTACATACATAAGAGGTTGTGCTCTAATTATATCTTGTTCATATTGAATTTCAATTACTGCAATGCAGGAGAATTTCAGTATTTAAACAGTACATATGTTTAAATAATGAGGTCATTTTAAATATAATTTCCTTCTCTGAATATACCATAATATACCATAATATACCATAATATACGACTTAATTTATTCTTTCATTCATCTATTTTTCAAGTACCTATTGAGTATTTTTGATTTTCTAGTCATTGTTTTGGGGCTTCCCAGGTGGCATTAGTGATAAAATACCCACATACCAATGAAGGAGATTCAAGAGATGTGGATTCAATCCCTGGGTTGGGAAGATTCCCTGTAGAAGGAAATGGAATTCCCTGGAGAAGGAAATGGNTTTCCTTCTCTGAAAATAATATACCATAATATATGACTTAATTTATTCTTTCATTCATCTATTTTTCAAGTACCTATTGAGTATTTTTGGTTTTCTAGTCATTGTTTTGGGGCTTCCCAGGTGGCATTAGTGATAAAATACCCACATACCAATGAATGAGATTCAAGAGATGTGGGTTCAATCCCTGGGTTGGGAAGATTCCCTGTAGAAGGAAATGGAATTCCCTGGAGAAGGAAATGGAATACAACCCACTTGTATTCTTGCCTGGAAAATTCCATGGATAGAGGAACCTGGCAGATTATGGTCCATGGGATCACAGAGTCAGACATGACTGAGTGACTGAGCACACGTGTGCACACACACACGCTTTGCTTATAAGCAGTGTGTCAGCTGTTTGCTGTGGACAATTTCTCAGAAAGACCCCTAGGAAAGAAATGTCAGTCAAGAAAAATGTTTATTTAATTTGCTTGTATAAATGTATGTGTCCACTTGGCTAGGGCCTATTATACAGATATGTCTTAAAAATAATTCTGGATGCCGTTATATTATTCTCTGTGAAATTAACATTTAAATCCATAGACTTTGAATAAAGCAATTGTGCTACATAATGTAAGTGGGCCTCATTAAGGCCTGAAGAAAAATGAAGACCTTAAGAAAAAGACTGATCTTCTCCAAGGATGGGGGATTCTACCAGCACAAGAACTGCGGCATCATTTCTTTTCTGGGTTCCCAGCCCATCCTGAAGATTTCAGACTTGCCAGCTGCCACAGTCACATGAGTCAAGCTCTCTATATAAAGACACATCCTATTGGTTCTGCTTCTCCTGAGAACTTGAGTAACACAAGTGATAACAGGATCTTGACAGAACTTTAAGGACATCTCACAAGGGTGCTATCGGGGACAGATATACATAGAGTTTCATTAAAAATAATTTCTTACTATTTCTGACATACTTCACTCAGTATGATAGGATCCAGGCTCATCCACTTCATTAGAACAGACTCAAATGCATTCCTTTTTATAGCTGAGTAATATTCCATTGTGTATATGTGCCACAACTTCCTTATCCATTCATCTGCTGATGTATATCTAAGTTGATTTCATCTCCTGGCTATTGTAAACAGTGCTGCGATGAACACTGGGGTACACATGTGTTTTCTCAGTTCTGGTTTCCTAGAGTATAATGTGGGAGGGATGAAGGGGGTTCAGGAAAGAGGGGACATATGTATCAGTTCAGTTCAGTTCACTCACTCAGTCGTGTCCAGCTCTTTGCGACCCCATAAAGCACAGCACATCAGGCCTCTCTGTCCATCACCAACTTCCAGAGTTCACGGAAACTCAAGTGCATCGAATTGGTGATGCCATCCAGCATCTAATCCTCTGTTGTCCCCTTCTCCTCCTGCCCCCAGTCCCTCCCAGCATCAGGGTCTTTCCCAATGAGTCAACTCTTTGCATGAGGTGGCCAAAATTTTGGAGTTTCAGCTTCAGCATCAGTCCTTCCAATGAACACATAGGACTGATTTCCTTTAGGATGGACTGGTTGGATCTCCTTGCAGTCCAAGGGACTCACAAGAGTCTTCTCCAACACCACAGTTAAAAAGCATCAATTCTTCAGCACTCGGCTTTCTTCATAGTTCAACTCTCACATTCATACATGACCACTGGAAAACCATAGCCTTGACTAGACGGACCTTTGTTGGCAAAGTAATGTCTCTGCTTTTTCATATGCTATCTAGGTTAGTGATAACTTTCTTTCCAAGGAGTGTCTTTTAATTTAATGGCTGCAGTCACCATCTGCAGTGATTTTGGAGCCCCCGAAAATAAAATCTGACACTGTTTCCACTGTTTCTTCATCTATTTCCCATGAAGAGATGGGACCAGATACCATGGTCTTAGTTTTCTGAATGTTGAGATTTAAGGCAACGTTTTCACTCTCCTCTTTCACTTTCATCAAGTGGCTTTTTAGCTCCTCTTCACTTTCTGCCATAAGGGCTGTCTCTTATACACATCTTGTTTGGGATAAATACTAAGGCCTACTCTGGTTCATTCATAGGAGATTTGACAGATAAGGCACAAAGTTATTATAGTGCATATCCTTATCATAAGCCTCTCAAATGTTTCTTAAAGCTTAGATTAGAAGGATGAACACAGAAAAAATATTTTCTTGTATAGTCAAAAATCTATAAGGTTTCAGTACAGTTAGCCTTTTAAAATGTTTCCACAAAAGTTTAGTTCACTTTGACAAACATTTACATAGCACTTAATATTGTGAATATTCATTCTTTTGTAATCACACAGTCCAAGGTGGCATGCTGCAGGACACATGCACTTCATACACGTAGATATAGGTACCCCCTTCCCCAGGCAGTTTCCATTTTTTACTGAAATACAAAAAGTTAGTTCACTTTAATAGGTTTTTGTAAAGATTTAAGGGATAGCATAATTAAAACATTTTCAGTATGAAATGCTGTGAAAATAAGATCTAAGCTATAAATCAGGAAGACTACTACTTCTTGAATCATCATGAACAAGGGAACATCAATTTGAAGCTGGTTATCTTTGTTATCTGAGTTTTTTTTGAGATTGAGACCTGTCAATATGAGTGTAAGTTTGGAACCTTTAAAATGTCATTTTAAATGACAAGCAGTCTCTTTTACCACTAGTGCCACCTGAAAAGCACATATTAAGGTGAAGTGTGAAAAAAGACAGTTATATATGAGGTATAAAAAAATGTTTGAGCCCTATTTGTGAAACAATGTAAGAATGCAAAGCATATCACTAAAGCATATCACTAAAGCAACTGATACTTACATGAATAATGAAAAGAGATTTTTAAAATTTAATTTCCCATAGGAACACAATATTGTCAACCATAAAAAGTAGTGAATGACTTTTGTGCGTGTTGTGGGTCTGGATATTTGTGTTACATACATAAGAGGTTGTGCTCTAATTATATCTTGTTCATATTGAATTTCAATTACTGCAATGCAGGAGAATTTCAGTATTTAAACAGTACATATGTTTAAATAATGAGGTCATTTTAAATATAATTTCCTTCTCTGAATATACCATAATATACCATAATATACCATAATATACGACTTAATTTATTCTTTCATTCATCTATTTTTCAAGTACCTATTGAGTATTTTTGATTTTCTAGTCATTGTTTTGGGGCTTCCCAGGTGGCATTAGTGATAAAATACCCACATACCAATGAAGGAGATTCAAGAGATGTGGATTCAATCCCTGGGTTGGGAAGATTCCCTGTAGAAGGAAATGGAATTCCCTGGAGAAGGAAATGGAATACAACCCACTTGTATTCTTGCCTGGAAAATTCCATGGATAGAGGAACCTGGCAGATTATGGTCCATGGGATCACAAAGTCAGACATGACTGAGTGACTGAGCACACATGTGCACACACACACGCTTTGCTTATAAGCAGTGTGTCAGCTGTTTGCTGTGGACAATTTCTCAGAAAGACCCCTAGGAAAGAAATGTCAGTCAAGAAAAATGTTTATTTAATTTGCTTGTATAAATGTATGTGTCCACTTGGCTAGGGCCTATTATACAGATATGTCTTAAAAATAATTCTGGATGCCGTTATATTATTCTCTGTGAAATTAACATTTAAATCCATAGACTTTGAATAAAGCAATTGTGCTACATAATGTAAGTGGGCCTCATTAAGGCCTGAAGAAAAATGAAGACCTTAAGAAAAAGACTGATCTTCTCCAAGGATGGGGGATTCTACCAGCACAAGAACTGTGGCATCATTTCTTTTCTGGATCTCCAGCCCATCCTGAAGATTTCAGACTTGCCAGCTGCCACATGAGTCAAGCTCTCTATATAAAGACACATCCTATTGNGTGGGAGGGGTGGGAGGGGAGTCCCAGGGATACAACTGATGCTGAACTACGTCCTGTCACTCATCCACGTCCTGAGCCAAAGACCTGCCAAAGAACAGGTCTAAGGGGAAACAACCCAAATGTGGATTTACGTGGACACAAAAGCAGCAGCCCTAGGGGTCTTCTGAACCCTAGCACAGTTTCAGTTTAAAAAACAGCAAGAACAAATGTCAATGACCCCTCTCACATTTTCCAAGCTACTAGGCTGTGTCAGGCTACGTAAATCAAGAATTGTCAGATAATGTTGTTCCAGTTCTTTAGCACTCTGTGTCAGCTGGCGCTCCAACCTGTGACTTCGAATCAAATCAAGACTTGGAGCTAGAGGTGGGGATGGTGATCTCCCTGCCACCTCAAAGCCCAGATGATTCTGTTCCTCCTAAAGAGGGCCTTTCTTGACTCACTGCCTGCTAGCTTCCTTACAGCCTTGTATATGTGGGATCCCCCACCCCACCATCAAGTATTAGATATACTACGTTCAGGGAATGGGCAGGGTTTTTGTTGTTGGAGAGGGGCGGTATTTTTTGCATTCCTAAAAGTTGATGTGAAATTTCAGAATATACAACTATTCTAAAGTGCATGATTTAGTGGTATATAGCAGTCCACTGCCTCCAGGGCAAGCATTGCCTCTATCTAATTCCAGCACATTTTCAGTCCCCTGAAAAGAAACCCTGTGCCCACTAGTAGTCATTCCCCACACCCCTTCCCACAGCCCCTGGCAACCAGCAATCTGCTTTCTGTTTCTATAGATTTGCCTATTCTAGACATGTCATATACATTGACTCATACAATATGTGACCCTTGGTAACATGCTTTTTCACTTAGCATGTTTTCAGAATTCATCCACATTGTAGCATGTATCAGTACTTTCTTCCTTTTAATGGATGTATAACATTCCATAGTATGACTATGCTACCTTTTGTTTACCTATTCATCAGCTGATGAACATTTGGGTTATTTCCTGTCTCTTATACACATCTAGATGTGTATAAGAGACAGGGTCCAAGCCTNTACTTTCTTCCTTTTAATGGATGTATAACATTCCATAGTATGACTATGCTACATTTTGTTTACCTATTCATCAGCTGATGAACATTTGGGTTATTTCCACATTTTGGCTATTATGAATAATGCTGCTATGAACATTCATGCACAAGCATTCCTGCACAAGTGTTTATGTGTGGCTGTTTTCAGTTCTTTGGGGGTACCTAGGAGCAGAATTGCCAGGTCATGTGGCATAGTTATTTTAATTTTGTTCTGCTTGAACAGATATAACTGGGACTATGAAGCTGTACTTTAGGAAATGAAAAAAACAGCACAGTGGATTTCAAAGTCCCATGGAGGATGGTTTTGGAGTTTTCTGTTTTCTAGAAGCACACACTGGAGCTTCTTATGGATGAAAGGTGTTTCAAAGCTGTCCAAGGGCTGAGATGACCAAGGGGAAAGAACCAGCTCCTCATACAAAAAGAAGGCTTAAAGGTTCAGATCAGAAAAGGAACTTAACTCCCCCAGGGCCCCACCCTGTTTTCAGGTTCATCAACCAGCAATGGCCAAACCCGAGTTAGGGCAAATCTGCTGTGGCTTCAGGCTGTGGTTAGAAGCAAAGGCAATGGCTCTGAAGGTAAGGCTCCCACCAAGAAGAGCGCTGGGCCCCTCAGCTCCTGCTTTCCCACCTTGTAAACTTAACTTTCAAGAGCTGCTTCATGAATTTCAATGCTTCCTCCCAAGCACCAAAAGTCGGTTGGCACGAGGGAAGCTGGCCTGTTGAAACAGGTGTATTTTCAAGTCGCTCACAGTTTAACCCCCTCCTGGGCCTGAGTGACAGGTGGGAAGTTTTTAACCCCAAGAAATACTGATCATGTTCTCTACCCTTTGAGAGTCAGGCCTGCAGGTGCAGAACCCTTGCTGATATCTGCTAACTGGCTTCACACACTGCCCACTCTGTCCTAGCCACACACAGCTATGGCTGGAAATGAAAAAATAAAATATCTGGATTGTTTCAAAATCACTGGAATCAACACACCAAAACCACACGGCTCCTTCCCACTTTGCCACCTCAAGAAGTGAAAAACTCTGCCCATGAAGCTGCCTGGTCCAAATGGCTTACGCAACTTCTCGTTGAGGTTTGAGTCATGTTCTTTACATACTCATTTAACTCCTCAGCTCAGTACCCTCCAAGGGGGACATGCTTGGCAGGCCAGTGGTTAAGAATCAGCCCTGCAATGCAGGGGATGTGGGTTCAATCCCCGGTCAGGGAACTAAGATCCCACGTGCTGTGGAGCAACTAAACTCACGTGCCACAACTAGAGAAGCCTGCACGCCATAACTAAGACCCATCACAGCCAAATAAATAAATATTAAAAAGAAAAAAAATTCCTCCAAGGGCCCCCTTCTCTCTCAGAGTAAAAGGCAAAGTCTGACAATGATGTGAAATGCCCTCTGCCATCTGGTTCCCAGGGTCCTGCACAGGTCTCACCTCCATGAGGCATCCCAGGAGCCATGGTTTCCCAAGCCTCCAACCTGGAACTCCTGATTCCCCTGACCCTGCTCAGGTTAGCTTTTGGCCATGGTCCTGTCACCTTCGAGCTTCCCTGGTGGCTCAGCTGGTAAAGAATCTGCCTGCAATGTGGGAGACCTGGGTTCAATCCCTGGGTTGGGAAGATCCCCTGGAGAAGGGAATGGCTACCGACTCCAGTATTCCGGCCTGGAGAATCCCACGGACTGTATAGTCCATGGGGTCACAAACAGTCGGACATGACTAAATAACTAAACACAGCACAGCTGTCACCTCTGAAGCCTACGCCTAGTAATACTTAGGTGGAGTGTATCCATCTGCCCCCATCAGAGCACTAAAATGCCCTGAGGGTGTAGGGCCGGGGCTTGAGTTCCATTCCCTGAAGGGCCTAGATCAGTTCAGCTCAGTTCAGTCGCTCAGTCGTGTCCGACTCTTTGTGACCCCATGAATCGCAGCACGACAGGCCTCCCTGTCCATCACCAGCTCCCGGAGTTCACTCAGACTCACGTCCATCGAGTCAGTGATGCCATCCAGCCATCTCAGNTCTCTTCTTTTCACAGCTATTTGTAAGGCCTCCTCAGACAGCCACTTTGCTTTTTTGCATTTCTTTTTCTTGGAGGTGGTCTTGATCTCTGTCTGCTGTACAATGTCATGAACTTCCATCCATAGTTCATCAGGCATTCTGTCTATCAGATAGGCAGATCTGGATTTGCAGAATAATGGATTCAAAACCTACACTGATATAGAATACAGTTAGCTACTGAATAAGTTGAATGTATAAAAATGGTGACTGTGGGAAGAGGCAAATCTTTTGAAAAGTCCAACACTAAAGAGAGAAGATACAGGCCCTGAAGATGGCCACAGGTAGAGTAGTTGTTTGTTTAAAGAAGAGAACTAAGAGTTCTCAAAATCTGATGAGAAAGATTGGGTTGTAAGGGACAGCTTGACTACATAAGATAAAGAAGGAAAAAATGATTCTGCATCCACCAGAGGGGGAAGCAATTGATGGTGTCCTTCCTTAGATAGAAGGGAGACTTGATTGATTTTGTTGTATGTTCCTGCAAGAGATTTCTCTAGAGGATGGAATGAACATTTCTTTTATCAGCAGACTTAAAGGTATCCAAGGATGAAAGCTTCACCACTGACACCATTAAAGTCGTGCAAAGTCTTACTCAGACTTCATGAAAAGTGTCAGCATTTTGGAAGGAGAGGCAAGACAGACAGTTAATGGCCAGACCCACTGGTAGATCAGAATGTGCCCTAAGGACTCATAGAACCAACAGTGAAATGGAGGCCCTGACCTGTTGCTGAGAGAGGGCCACAGCCAAGGTGAGTTAGGACAGTGTGGTATCTGGACGAGCAGATGGCATTTAGATCTGTTTTTCATGTTTTCATATCTTTCCTGTTCTTTTAGGAACATGCTGCCCATCGACCAACAAGTACCTACAATGTGATCATCTGTACTTGACCTTGTAGGAAACAGAAAGTAAAAACCATAACTGATATCTTGGCATAATTCATAGAGCAACTGAAATATTCAGACATAAATACTTGAAATAAGAACACTAATAGCAAGAGTGCTCTCCAAGATTTAGAGGGAAAGGATTGGTCTAAAAAAGCTTTTGGAGTAGGTGGAATGTAAACTGTGTGGCAGGTTAAGTATGACTTGCGTTGGTGCTAAGCAGAGGGCAGGGCATTGAGCTGTGTTTCCTATACCACACTTAACACTTTTTCCCTAATGCATGCATGCATGCATGAGTGAGAAGTCGCTTCAATCGTGTTTAACTCTGTGTGACCCCATGGACTGTAGCCAGGCTCCTCTGTCCATGGGATGTGCCAGACCAGAATTCTAGAGTGGGTTACCATTTCCTTCTCCAGGGAACTTCCTGACCCAGGGATCAAATCCATGTCTCCTTTTTGGCAGGCAAATTCTTTACCACTGAGCCACCTGGGAAGTCCATGATTAACATTTGGGTAATTTTTCTTCCACTCTTTTTTCTCTCATTTTTTATGTGTGGGTATACATGTGTACATGTATACACAAATATCACATGCACACCCAAATGTAACATGGATCTGTTTACCCAAGTATCTTGCTTTCCAGATAGTTTTCTGGTTTTCTGATATGATGACTGATGGTTGTTTTATATTACAAGCATGCATAATACAGAAGTGAACTCACCTGCAATCCCACCTCCAGAGACCACATCTAGTCCAGTCATGGTGGCACTGTGGGTTGGGCCTAAGGTACCCCAATAACTTGCTGATGTCAGATTTGTTGACCCATCACCTCGGTCAGAGACCCCATTACTGAAAAACACTTGTCCAGGCAGCAAGCAAGCGCTCTCCCTACCCTGGCTCTGGTGACGAGATATTTAGAGGCTGGTATTTCCCCAAGCTTGAAATAAGCAGTGATAAAGCTGCCATATTTCCATCTGGTATAAGTTTCTTATTTCTCCAATTTCTTTTAGACTCAGCAGTAATTCTACCTTATACTTTGGGTGACAAGACTGCTCTTGGGATAAAGACAGTGATTCTGGCTAGGTCTCTGCCTAGAAAAGACTCTTTTCCCCTGAGGGGAGAAATATTCCAGGACCAGGTCCTTGCAAGAACCAGAATTTAATACAAGTGGCTCAAACGAAGAAACATTAAAGAAAGGATGCTTGAAAGCACAGGGTGAGAGGAAGTGCCAGCATGTAGAGGGACCTAGAGACTAGGAAGAAGGGAGCTGTGACCACCCAGGGCTGAAGAGTGGAAGGAAATAGTGTTGACAGACACCAGGGAGAACGGGTCATGCAGGAAGGTCTCCACTCTCAGGGGAGACAGCGGTGATCAGAAGAGACAGGAGGTAAACAGTCAAGTCACTGCATTCTGGAAACAGGTCCCAGCCCAACCTCCAAAGGCCCCACTGCCTGATGGGATGAGTGGGGTGGTGACCAGATACCACAGGGCACAAGAACAGCATCTCTCAGCATCTAAGCCCTTGGCTTTCACACTATGGCCCCTGGGTCAGCAATCTCAGCACCATCTGGGCACTTAGCAGGATGCAAATTCCTGGGCCCATTCCAGACCCAAATTAGAAACTGTGGGAGTGGGGCTCAGAATACCGTTTAACAATCCCTGCAAGCTACAGTTTGAGAACCCCAAATCTAAGCTAAGACGGCACCTTTGAAAAGGTCTAACAAGAAACACCTGGAAGGGTTGATCCAGCCCAGCCAAGGCAGCTGATTAACCACGTATGGGCCTCTACCCCAACCCCCCTGCACCCCCAGTTTAGAAAAGCCCCAGAATCTGGGAAGCAATGAGCTCTTGTGAACAAACAACACTGGAAATAAGCTCTCCGAAGTTCAGACTCCGTCTGGGCAGAAATGCTGCTCTGGGACACCAGGAGGATATTTTAGAATGATGGAGCCTCTGTTACCAGCAGCCTCTGCCTCTGAGGACTCTCTTCTCACTCTGGCAAAAGGATGGACATAAGCAGGACTCTGCTGTTGCTCACACCACTGGGAGATGATGGATTTCTGCTAATGGTGCCTTCTGTCACTACCGAGAAGCTGCTCCAGCTTCCTCTTGTCCTGCAGAGAATCTGGCAGCCTCCAGAAGATGTAATAGAGACCCGAGGACATTTGGAAGATGCACGGCACAGGAAGGGTGTTTTCAATTTGATTTACCTTTCATCTCCTACAAGGAGCCGATAGTTAGTACCACACTGCATCATAAGCCCAGCACGCACCAAGAGCGGGCCTGGGGGAGACTAAATAACCCTTGTCAAGTTACAAGGGGCGATCACATTGTGGCTTGTGACGTGCTTCTCCAAAGATACAATAACCGAGAATTAGCTTAAGGACAGCAGGAGGGACTCAGGATGGAAGTGGGGAAATGACACAGGGATATTTTATGGCTAGAGACCAATAGGGGTTCTCATCCACTGCCTGAAGAACGAATAGTTTGTGAATTCACTCTCAGCACACTATTGATGGGTTGAGATGGAAAACAATTATGTGGGGACTAAGTAAGACCTTAAGCTTTTAAGTATAGTGTGTGAACATATTCAGGAGCTTAGGTTTGCACTGTAGAAGTGGATCATACACAAAACTGAAATACCTCTTAAATGTCAGATTTGTTCACATTCATTCACAGGCACTGGTAACTATTGAAAGCAGAAGCATTATTTGAAATGGAGGTCATGGCAATGTCAACAAGGCTTGTATTCACTCTCTCAGGTTTTCATTCAATAAATGCTTATTGGGGCACTGCATTTGTTTCCTAAGGCTGCTTTAAAAACTCATGACAAATCTGGTGGCTTAAAACATCAAAAATTTATTCCATAACAGTTCTGAAAGCCAGAAGCCAGAAGTCAAGGTATCAACAGAGTCTCACTCCACATTCCAATAGCTCTAGGAGAGAATCCTTGCCCGCCTCTCCCAGGTTCTCATGGCACAGGTGTTCACCGACTTGGGGCCACATCCCTCCAGCGTCTGCCTCCTCCTTCCCAAGCTTCTTCCCTGTGTCTCTGTGTCCCCTTCTCTTATCTTGTAAGAACCTATCGCTGAATTTAAGGCCAAACCTACTTCAGGATAATTTCATCTTGGGACTCCTAAATTACCTCTGCAAAGACTCATTTTCCAAATAAGGTCACATTCACAGGTCCTAGCTGGACATATCTTCAGGGAGGCCACTATTTAACCTATTAAGTACTTACTATGAACTTGGCACTATTCCAGGAGGTTAGGATACATCTGTGGTAAATATATATATATATATCTCAAAACTCCTCTGTTTGAGGAGCTCAAATTCTAGCAGGGGAGACAAATGACAAATACTAAGCATAATAAATTCATTCAATGTCGTTTCTTTAGAAGTGGTGAGTACTCTGGAAAAAGAAAAAGCGCAACAGAGTCAAAAGAGTCATTGACTACTGGGGTGATACTGATGGGGGGTAGTTTGGCCCTATTAAACAGAGTGGTTCAGGTGAGTCTTGCTGAACAGGAAAGATCAGGGAAGACCTGGAGAAAGTAAGGGAATTTCTATATATGAGTATCAGTGAGAAGAGTCTTTCAGGCAGAGGCAATGACTAGAGCAAAGTCACGAAGGCAGGACTTCTACATTATAGAAGCAGCAAGGAAGCCAGTGTGGTTGGAGCAGTCTGAGCCGGGAGAATGTAGGAGAGGGGAGGCAGGGAGGCAACGTAAGGGAGGGCCTTCCTGGAAAATGGGAAGTCAGTGCAGGAGTCACGTGGAGGAGAGACCCTTACTCTTTCTGGCATCTTTTCAACCATTCACTCATCTACTCAAAACTTCAATCTGTTTTGTTACACTAGCAGGGACATAGAAAAAAAAAATAGCAGGCAGGATCACCTGGGATTTTTAAGGAAGTTAGGAAGGAAGATTTTTATTTACAGCAACATGGGCAAGAGAAAGAAAATCAACATAGATGCCAAGGCCAGAGGGTCGCAATAGCAGCAATTCAGTACTAAGAGGCATGTGAGATCTAGAGCTAAAAAAATATGGAGGGGATGGCATGACCTCAACTGTCATCCTGGGTGGACGCAAGCACTTCATGTGAGAACAGGAAAGGAAATAGCTCTACTTCCCTCTCCTACAATTTTCTGATCTGGGTGATACTGCTCACTGTCCAAACCCAATCAGAAGCCAGAAGGCAATGGAGCCTAGGAGTCAGGGCAGAGCCCACCCTTCAGAACACAGAGCAAGATGAAAAAGGACAAAGATAGTCTAGGATGGCAAATAGAAAGTAGGTGACACAGTCTAATGCCATCCCTGGAAGTTCCGGGAAAGATAAAAAGAGCCGTGGTCCCTGCCTGCATAGTATTTGTGTTCTGGTGATGAACAGATGTGAAATACATTTTTTTTAAAGGCAGATAGATCTAGAAAAGATTTCACCCCTACCTGTAAGAAGTTGACAGTAGGAAGCTTTTAGCCTAAGGGACAATAACCAGTCTGTGTCTTGTTGAGGCTGCTAAGCCTCTGATAGAAAATGCATGGTCATTTTGGCTTGGAGGGTCAGAAGATGGATACAACTGTCCACAACAACTTGAGAAAAAGGCCTGGACTTACTCTCACAACACTGAGGATACAACTGTCCACAACTTGAGAAAAAGGCCTGGACTTACTCTCACATCACTGCAATGTGCTGTAACAACCAAATGGGCTGAAAACATGTTCATCAGCTTCAGGAAGTATGTGAAAGTAAGACTAAATCCATGAGGCTGACTTTACTTAAAACCTGCACATGCAATCCTACAGCCAGAAAGGCTTCAGAGATCCCACATGCCACATCTACAGTGAGAAAACAAAGGCTTGCAGGACCTCAGAAGAATGATAAAGACCAGGGAGCCCAACACTTGCAGGACGGGGATCCATTACTTGAGCACCTTGAAGCACTGCTCATAATGCGGAAACTTACTACCCTTGGAGAAGGAAATGGCAAACCCACTCCAGTGTTCTTGCTTGCAGAATCCCAGGGATGGGGGAGCCTTGTGAGCTGCCGTCTGTGGGGTCACACAGAGTCGGACACGATTGATGTGACTTAGCAGCAGCAGCAGCAGCAACTATACTTGGAGGGAGCTCTGACTGACAGTAACAAATTCTTCATGCTGAACTGCACTATGCCACGTTACGTCTTCCAGGCAGGAAGCTTAGGAAATTGCTAGAGGTCTAAAGGAGACAGGAACAAACATCCTAGGAGCACCTGGGTAGTATACTCAAGAGAAAAGTCAAGAAGACCTCCATTCCTTTTTGTTTTTCAATAAATGAAATCTCAGGGCCCTTGGGAAAGACATAAACTCAAAAATGATATGATTAAAGTACATGGATCAAGAGGAGATAATGGATTTCTCCAAAATTTTAACATAGAATTACCATATAACCCTGCAATTCTGCTTCTAAGTATACAGTCAAAACATGGAAATGGTATTCAAAAAAGTACACATACACAAATGTTCGCAGCAGTGCTATTCACAATAGCCAAGAGATGGAAATAGTTCAAATATCCATTAACAAATGAACTGATAAATTTTGGTATATATAATCAACTCTCTGTATCTGCAGGTTCTGCATATATGGATTCAACCACCACAGATAGGAAACATTCAGCCAGAAAAANGTTTTCCCTACTTTCTTCAATTTAAGTCTGAATTTGGCAATAAGGAGGAGCTACCCCACGTCTGAGGTCAGGGGCAGAAGCTGGGAGGACCCCATGCCCGAAGGGCGGTGGCCAAGAGGAGTTACCCCACGTCCGAGGTCAGGGGCAGCAGCTGTGAGGAGCTACCCCCTGCCCAAGAGCCTAGGTCAGGGCCTGACAAACTCTGATGTTCGTTGAATGGACAACCCACCTCCTCAAAATCAGCTCAAAGCCATTCAGAGTCAGGTCCAGGGCCTCAGGTGCGTGAACAATGCTGGGGATGCCATTCTGGGCCCCAAATGACCTTTTATAGTTTGTGCTTTCTTCTGTGTTCCCCCAAACTTCACTCGTTTGCCTACCATGGTTATAATCTGGCTGCATCTATATACTATGTAAACTATCATTTATTTCACACTTTTAAATTGATTTAGTATGAAAACTTTTAGTCTTATCTCAGGTAATAAAATCCATGAAATCATGAGTTTAGTGTGCTAGTTATAGTTTTTCCTATACAAATGGTAAAATAAGTCTGAAAAATGTTTTAAATGGTTGTCCATATACCACCTAAAATGATCTCATATATTTATTTTTTTTCAAATCATCTTTCTTTTTAAATTGTATTTATTTTTGTCTGTGTTGGGTCTTCATTGCTGCACGCGGGCTTTCTCTAGGTGCAGCAAGTGGGGGCTACTCCTCGTTGCAGTGCATAGGCTTCTCATTGTGGTGGCTTCTTTTGTTACAAAGCACGGGCTCTAGAGCACAAGCTCAGTAGTTGGGGCACATGGGCTTAGTTGTCCTGCAGCATGTGGACATTCCCAGAGCCAGGGATCAAACCTATGTCCCCTGCACCAACAGGCAGATTCATTACCAATGGACCATCAGGGAAGTTCCTGTCTCATATATTTAAAGTGGTGCAGGTACCACATTGAGAAATTGTGACTCTGTGATATTCATATTTTTATATGAATGTTTCACAATTTTTAAAAAAGTTTTCATATCTGATGGTATTTATTGTGTACTTCTAAAATATTTCTAAAGAAAGGTTTTTAAAGTTCTAAAATTTGAAGACAACCTACACACTAGATGCTCCTAAGGAATTGGCATTAACTTTTCAGGTGCAATAATGGTATTGTGGTATTGTGAGGGCTGCCCAGGTGGGGCGAGAGGTAAAGAACCCACCTGCCAATGCAGGAGACATAAGAGACGTGGGTTCGACCCCTGGGTTGGGAAGATCCTCTGGAGGAAGGCATGATAATCCACTCAAATATTCTTGCCTGGAGAATCCCATGGACAGAGGAGCCTGGCGGGCTACAGTCCATGGTGGTGATGGTTTAGTCGGTAAGTCGTGTCCAACTCTTGCAACACGCCATGGACGTAGCCCTCAAGGCTCCTCTGTCCCTAGGATTTTCCAGGCAAGAATACTAGAATGGGTTGCCATTTCCTTCTCTAGGGGATCTTCC
This sequence comes from Neotragus pygmaeus, assembly GCA_006410875.1. NCBI lineage: Eukaryota > Metazoa > Chordata > Mammalia > Artiodactyla > Bovidae > Neotragus > Neotragus pygmaeus. The sequence continues at coordinate 1,272,082 of SJYV01054457.1, forward strand.
CAACCCAGGGATCGAACCCAGGTCTCCTGCATTGCAGGCAGATTCTTTACCGACTGAGCTACAAGGGAAGACCCTACAGCCCATAGGGTGGCAAAGGGTCAGACACGACTGAAGTGACTAGGAGATNGGATCTTCCCAACCCAGGGATCGAACCCAGGTCTCCTGCATTGCAGGCAGATTCTTTACCGACTGAGCTACAAGGGAAGACCCTACAGCCCATAGGGTGGCAAAGGGTCAGACACGACTGAAGTGACTAGGAGATGCAGGCTAAAGTTTTTAGGAACTAATGTGTCAGGATGTCTGCTACTTTACTTTTGGATGATTCAGAAAAAAAAAATAGAGAAATGGATGGGTGGGTGGCTAAACTGATAAAGCAAATATGACAAACATTTACTAACTATTGAATCTGAATGATAGGTAAACAGGTATTCCCTGTACTCTTCTTTCAACTTTAACATTTTTCATAATAAAACCTGGGTGAGGGAACTTCCCTCATAGTCCAGTGGCTAAGATTCTGAGCTCCCAACGCAGGGGGCCCAGATTCAACCCTATGATCAGGGAACTAGATTCCACGTGCCACAACTAAGACCCAGCACAGTCAAATTTAAAAAACAAACAAACAAAAATATCTGGGTGGGGGCAAGAGAAATAAAATGTCCTAAGCAACAACAGCATCCATGGAATGAAACCATAGCAACTACTTTAGGGGAAACTGAGCTCTGAGCTCCAGTTCCAAACCAGACCCATTACTTTATGATTCATCACTCCCTGTGCAGCAAAGGATCGTGCTGTGCTCATCCAGCAGACATCTGGATTCCGGGCTGGGCTTGGTTCTGCCCACACCACTCATCTCCTTGATACCCCTCCTGGCTGTCATCTGTACCCACTTGAAATACACAAGCTTGTCTGAATGCCTCCCCCAGCCACACATCACCGGGACATGTGACCTGTTGATCATGCCTTCCTGGGCCTGATAGTCTGCTTTGCATTAGTCCTGTTCTTCCCTCCCTCTTCAGTGTTTATACTGAGAACTGAGCGCTGTCTTATGTCCCTATCATTTTTTAAAATGAGGTCTCTGAGGACATACCTGAGTCCTTCCAGGTTTGTGTGCAGGACCCTTCAACAGCCCCTCAAGGCTCCAAATGCCCCACCATGGCCACCGACCCCCACCCTAGGCCCTCCATCCTCACCTTCCCTCCCTACCTGGTTTTCTCTCCTTCAGCCACATTTTTTAAACTCTAAGCTCTCACCAGCCCTGGGGCCTTTGACCTGCTATTTCCTCTACCTGGAATGCTCTTCCCCAGATTTAACAGGGCTGAGTCCTCGACAATCAGGTGGTAAATGCTCACCTCCTATCTGCAGTGGCCCCTCCATCTCTCTCTCACATCACCCTGTTTAATCTTCTTCAGAGCATCAGTCTAAAGTTGATCATCTGCTTTATTTACAGTTATCCCTCGGTATTCATAGGGAATTGGTTCCAGGAACCCTGTAGATACCAAAATCCACAGCTGCTCAAGTCCCTTATGTAAAATGGTGTAGTAGTTGCATATAACCTACACACATCCTCCCCTATACTTTAAATGATCTCTGGATTACTTTATAATACCTAATACAATGTAAATGCTATGTAAATAGTTGCCAGTGCATGCCAAATTCAAGTTTTACTTTTGGGAACATTCTGGAATTTTTTCTTTGTAATATTTTTGATCCACAGGTGGTTGAATCTGCAGATGCAGAACCTGCAGACATAGAAAACCAACTATAGTTGCTGACTGGCTGTTTCCCCTGATCAGAACACCAGCTTCATCTTTCTTACTCATCACTGCATCCTTAGTGCCTAGAGCGGTACCCAGCACACTGTAGGCACTCAACAGATATCAGAAGATGGATGAACAGGACACCCAGATAAAGTCCCAGCAAGAACTCCTTTCCACCTCCTGCTTTAAGCCTCGGGTGCAGCCTTCTGTGTGGGGCCCCCGCTGGAGCAGGAAAGGGTGGGAGATGCCAGGTGCAGAGGCTGGATGAAGAGTACCCTTGGGCTTTGGGCAGGCATAGCTGCCCGAGCAAGGGTAGCAGAAGGCAAGGACTCTCTTACCCATGTACAGATGGTCCTCATTGGGGTCATCCAAGACCTGTTGGCACAGCCGCATGGAACAGGCCGGAGATGAGGAGCAGGGGAGAGGAAGAGAGAGAAAAGACATGAGCAGGGAGGAAGCAGCATCCACATGACTGCACTTGCCAACAGGAGGGCTGTGCTTTCCACTGTTTTTCCCAGTTAAGATGAAGGGCACAGGAATGTGTGATCCAAATGGCCATCTGGAAAATAACCGCTTTCTAGCCTAATCTTCAAGGGTCCAAAGCACCCAGAAAGGAGGTTACATAAGGAAGGAGGCAGATTCCTCCCCTGGAAAATGTCTCAGTTTGAATAAGACTCCCACTTGTCTCCTAGGAGACAATGGATCGGCTGTCAGAATTGTCAAAATTCAAATTCTGTCCCCATCCCCCTGCCCTAGCAGGAAATGATGTCCTCTTGCCTGGAACTGCTGCAATGCCTTCCTTTTCTCTTTCACAGCCTTCCTATTTTCACCTTATCATAATGTCTATCTTCCTCTCTTCAAAGGGCAGGCACCAGGTTGCATCCACCTCGGCTGCTTCCATGGTGCCCTGTNCTCAGCCTTCTTCACAGTCCAACTCTCACATCCATACATGACCACAGGAAAAACCATAGCCTTGACTAGACGGACCTTAGTCGGCAAAGTAATGTCTCTGCTTTTGAATATGCTATCTAGGTTGGTCATAACTTTTCTTCCAAGGAGTAAGCGTCTTTTAATTTCATGGCTGCAGTCACCATCTGTGGTGATTTTGGAGCCCGAAAAAATATAGTCTGACACTGTTTTCCCATTTAGTTCATATGAAGTGATGGGACCAGATGCCATGATCTTCGTTTTCTGAATGTTGAGCTTTAAGCCAAGTTTTTCACTCTCCTCTTTCACTTTCATCAAGCTAGGTTTATTACCAGGTAATAAATTTGAGAATCTAACTATACCATGTAAAAATACAAATTGGTTCAGAAAGGTATAGATAGGTGTTTCTTAAACAATCTGTAGTGGAGGAAAATTTTTATTGTTGCTGTTATTTTGAATTAAATTTCCAATCTATTATAGGTCAATACTTTCATAAAATAAAAATGAATTACTAAGATTTTCAGCTACCACCTAGAATATAGAAAGCTAGAAAGAATATCACTCACACATCACCAAGAAGAAAAATCTGGGCAATCTGCAAAATCACTGTTTTCATCCTATCAGGAAACTGTGGAAGATGAGGTCTCCATACATGTGGGCAAGAATAAGTTGGAATTTTCAGGGGATTGTGGAAATCCAAGTGTGGGCTAACAGGATAGAATAAGCAGACTCCTGGGAGCTACAGACGCAGGGGAGTTTACACTTGCTCTTCTCTAAGGACATCAATATGTGCTCACAGAGAAAGACTTGGGGGCAGGACTGGAGTCCAGGGCTGCTGTCCTCAACAACAAAGGCCTAGAGAAGGGAATTGATGTGGGGAAAACACAGAGTTCTTAACAATAACTTCTTATCTAAAGGAACAAAAGCTTTAAATCACTGGGGTTATGTAGCAAATCTGCCATGTGAGAGCACAGATTAAGACCCACTACATTTGGGGAGAGAGTAAAAGGATCAAGAATCCTACCCTGTGGGCTAGAAAGGAGACAATACTGGACCCAGTCTATTAAAGGTCTTCTGAGATTGCAGAAAGGGTCATCACTGAGCAAGTCCCACCCCTTATAGAGCAAAGACTATCACCAAGATCAAGAGAGATTCTCCAGCGGCTTCCCTGGTGGTCCAGCAGTGAAGAGCCATGCGCTCACTACAGGAGGTGTGGGCTCATTCCCTGCTCTGGGAACTAAGATCCCGCATGCTGCATGGTATGGCAAATAAATAAATAAAATATTATTTAAAAAAAAAGAAAACCACAGAGAGAGAGAGAGATTCAATAGTGATAAACAGGTCAATTTGCCAAGATGTCATAACAATCCTATAACATTAAAGTTTCAACAGAGCTTCAAAATACATGAAGCAAAAAGTGATAGAACTGAAAGGGAAAATGGACAAAGTCACAATTACAGATGGAGATTTCATCACTCTCCTCTCAGAAACTGATAAAATAAGTAGACAAAATCAATATGGATGTAGAAGACTTAAACAGCCCCATGAACCAGTTTGGCCTAAATATCATGAAGCTCTATATGAAACAACAGCAAAAGTATACACTCTCTCCAAATGTACATGGAATATTTACTAAAATAACCACATTCTTACCTATAAACAAACCTAAAAGAATTTAAGGCATACAACCAGTGTTACATGGCCATACAAAATTATAGACTAGTAATGAAATTCAATAATGAATATAAATATTGCTAAATATATGGAAATTAAGGATCATGGTCTAGAGAACACATGAGTCAAAGAGGAATTTATAATGAAATATGAAAATATTTTAATTGAATGAAAATTTTAAAATATAAAATTTTAAGACTTCAGTTAAAGTAATGATGAAAGGAATTTTTATTGGACTAAATGCTTAATATATTACGAACTAAGAAAGGTATCAAACTGATAATCTAAGTTCGTTATTAATAAACTTAATGAAGCAGAAAAATAAGAGCAAATTAAATGCAAACCAGTAGGGAAAATATATAATAAAGAGTAAAGCAGATTTTATTTTAAGTTATAAAAAAAGTCAGTAGTATCTAAACCTGCTCCTTGAAAACACCAACACAACTGATAAACCTCTAGCCAGAACCAGATAAAAAGACAAGATACACATTATTCATATCAGGAATTAGAGATATTAATGATATAGATATTAAAGATATTAAAAAAATAATGGAAGAATATTCTAAACTAGGCTCAAAATTCAACTTAGATGAAATTAACATCTTTTTAAAAACAAAAATTAGCCATACAAAAATAAAATTAGCCATAAAAACAACAACAACAAAAAACATACAAAAAGAAGAAAGATAATCTGAATAGATCTATACTAATCAAACAAATAATGTGTAGTTAGAAATTTTCTGACAATAACTATGACAAGAAAATCAACCAAAAACTATAGTCTCAGGTAACTTTATCAGTGAACTTTACCAAATATGTAGATAGAGAATAATACCAATTAGATAGAAACCCATCCATAAAATAGAATAGGAGGCAACATTTCTTAACTCACATCATAAGGCACATCATAATAATAAAATTACTGAACATCAAAACCCAATGAAAATATTGAAAGAGAACTATAGATCAATATCCATCATGAGCACAAATTTAAAAATTCTCAAGTTATTAGCAAGTAAAATCTGGCAATATATTAAAAATATATCAGGTCCTAACAGTGTGTATATGGGGAACACAAGGTTGCTTTAACATTAAAAATCAATATAACTCCCTACATATACAAACTAAGGAATTTAAATATACAGATACCTCAATAAATACAAAAATGTTTGACAACATACAACATCATTTATGATTTTAAAAAAACACTCAGCAAATTAGAGAGGGAAACTCTTCAACCTGATGAATCTACAAAAAAAAAATCTATAGCTAACTTCATTCTTAGCTGTGAGTGACTAAATGCTTTCCCATTAAGATTGATAACAAGACAAAGATACTTGTTTTCACTATAGCAATCCTCCATTATCTGCAGGGGGATATGTTCTAAGACCCCCAGTGAAGACTGAAACAGGAGATATTACTGTTATTAATACACACCTACCTCTGGTAAATTTAGTTTATAACTTATACAGAGTAAGAGATTAATAATGATAACTATTAATAAATAGAATAATAACAATGTATGGCAATAAAAGTTATGTGAATATGCTCTCTCTCTCTCAAAATAGCTTATTATACAAGTTTAATGCCTTTTTAGATAGCATCAAAATGGACACAGGAGTACGTCAAGGCTGTATATTGTCACCCTGCTTATTTAACTTATATGCAGAGTACATCATAGAAACACTGGGCTAGATGAAGCAAGCTGGAATCAAGATTTCTGGGAGAAATAACAATAACCTCAGATATGCAAATGACACCACCCTTATGGCAGAAAGTGAAGAACTAAAGAGCCTTTTGATGAAAGTGAAAGAGGAGAGTGAAAAAGTTGGCTTTGATACAGGATGCTTGGGCTGGTGCACTGGGATGACCCAGAGAGATGGTATGGGGAAGGAGGTGGGAGGGGGGTTCAGGATTGGGAACACGTGTACACCTGTGGTAGATTCATGTTGATATATGGCAAAACCAATACAGTATTGTAAAGTAAAATAAAGTTAAAAAAAAACAAACTCAACATTTAGAAAACTAAGATCATGTCATCCAGTCCCATCACTTCATGGCAAATAGATGGGGAAATGGTGGAAACAATGGTAGACTATTTTTATGGGCTCCAAAATCACTGCAGATGATGACTGCAGCCATGAAATTAAAAGATGCTTACTCCTTGGCAGGAAAGTTATGACCAATCTAGGTAGCATATTAAAAAGCAGAGACATTACTTTGTCAACAAAGGTCCATTTAGTCAAGGCTATGGTTTTTCCAGTAGTCGTGTATGGATGTGAGAATTGGACTGTAAAGAAACCTGAGCACAGAAGAACTGATGCTTTTGAACTGTGTTGTTGGAGAAGACTCTTGAGAGTCNACAAAGGTACATATAGTCAAAGCTATGGTTTTTCCAGTAGTCATGTATGGATGTGAGAGTTGGACCATACAGAAAGCTGAGCACCAAAGAATTGATGCTTTTGAGCGGTGGTGCTGGAGAAGCTTCTTGAGAGTCCATTGGACTACAAGGAGATCGAACAAGTCAAACCTAAAGGAAATCAATCCTGAATATTCATGGGAAGGACAGATGGTGAAGCTGAAGCTCCGATACTTTGGCCACCTGATGTGAAGAGCCAACTCATGGAAAAGACTCTGATGCTGGGAAAAATTGAAGGCAGAGGGAGAAGGGGACAACAGAGGATGAGATGGTTGGGTGGCATCACCAACTCAATGGACATGAGTTTGAGCAAACTCAAGACAGTGAAGGACAGGGAAGCCTGGCATACTAAAGTCTATGAGGTCGCAGAGTCGGACATGACTAAGTGACTGATCTGACTGAAGTAAAAAAAACAAAAATCACTGGAAAAATAGTATGGATTGTGTCTTCCCATTTATGTGAAAAACTGTGTGGGGAGGTGAGGAGTTACCATGTAGGTATAAAATTTTTACTGATTTTGATAGAAGTTATTTCTGTTAAGATGAAAAATATGTACTATTTTTGCATTAAGATAGCTTCAAAATTAATAACTAGATATGGAAATGTTACATTCCTTTAAAATTTTCTGAACATTCATTTGTAACCTTGGTATTTATGGATCCTTAATAATTTTCTAACTGGCATCAGTCCATGGACAACTTGTAAAATAATTTCCAGGAATAAGGATGTAACATATACTTTAAAAATTAAACAATCATGACTAAGCAATATTATAAGATATAATATATAATAGTACATACTTTATTAACCTATGCCCTTTGAGTATAGTGATCATAAATAACAAAAAAAAACTATAAATGAATGTTAAATATAATCCTATTTTGTGTGTCATAAATATTTTTCATATGTATTTACAGAAAATATTTTGCCAGTTAAAATACCAAAATATTACTATTATTTCTAGGGGGCTTATTATATTTAAATTATATTTCTTTCCTTGATATTTATTTTCTAATTTATTACAGTTTTACAGTGAGGAAGAAAAAGGTCTCTACTTCCTAACACAGCAGAACAAAGTATTTGAAACACTTCTATTTTGGAGGTCAACCTCATCAAAGACCTGTAGGTTCTTACACAATATGTCACAGGAGTTCCTGGAAGGCCAAATTCTGGGACCACTTCTGGAAAGCACTGCTTCTGTCTCACTCTTGTTTACTATACCACAACTATGTGTGAAGCATTATACCAGCTTCTACAGAAGATGAAAAAAGGTAAGACAGTCTGTGCCTTCAAAGATCTCTGAGCCAGAGCATTCTCGGGGTGATGTGGGGAGGGGTTTGAGCTTCCTGAAGGCTCTATGGGGGTAGGAATCTCAAGATGAGTCATCAACAGTGTTAAAATTAATGAGAGACTGGGAAAGAGATAGCTGTTCATGAACAGGGATCAGTGGGAGCCAAAGCATCAGGTAGGGGTGGAGGGAAGGGTGTGAGATTTCACTCCCATGGTGACTGTGATGCAGGTGCCTGAGTGCAGCGGGGTTGGAAAAGTCAGAGGAGGCCATATGACAAGGAGCAGAAAGGGCCTGGACGAAGAGTCTGGGCTTACTGGTACTGGGAAGCCACTGAACACTCACATAGGGAGAATACACCCACCAGTGTGACATGAGGATTCACTTTGGTTGCCTGTGTGAGCAGCACTCTGTAGTGCAGTGGGCCAGGTCTGGGGAGAATCTGGAGGTGATGGATCAATTATTTGAGGGAAAGGTAATTAGAGTTTCAATCAGGGACGAGGTGAAAAGAGGTGAACACAAGAGGAGGCCCTGGAAGGTATCAGCTCTTCAACCTGAGTATATATAAAGGCTGAGGAAGGAAGGAGAGGAAAAAGATGATTGAATTTTGAAGTGCAGGTGAGACATCTGGGGAGATATGGAGAATAATATTCAGGGAACCTATAAATGATCAGTGAAGTATGAAGAATGGCAACAGAGTTCTGTGAGTGACACAAAATAGAGATGGCTTTCTGGGGACACCAAGAGAAGTTTCGTCAAACAGAGGCTATCGGAGGGGAGCCTTCAAAGGCACATCTCAAGGGTAAGATGTCAGTAGTTGGTATTTCAGGCCAGTGGCAAGACCTGGATGGATACAGGCAGTGGTGGATTTTGCTGGTTGGGAAGGTGGTCATCTCTGCACAGTTTATGTAGAAAGAAAAGGTTGTTTTCACCAACAGAGAAAACAAAGTAAGGCAGGGGAGAGGTTGGGAGATGGGGCTGCACAGCAGAGGCAGGGAAGCAAGGGAACTCTCGAAGGCTTGTGTGAATGAGGGAAAGGCAGACAGGGCCAAGCAGAGAGGCTGAGGGATATTAGCAAGGAGGTGAGCTCACGGGTACCAGGAAGGTGAGAAAAGAAAGCTTCAGGCAGTGGTGGGTGAATAAATAAACCATATACAGCTCTTGGGAACTTGAGTGACCCTTAGAGAGCTGGATCTCTACAAGCGCCAGGGGAAAAAGTCAGACAAGTTTTAGGACCCTGGGCATGTGAAAGGCAAAGGGCTCAGGATGAGGGCAAGAAGAAATAGAGGAGGAAAAATGGTTCAGGGGTGGTAGTAAAGTTAAGCAAAGCTTTCTTTTCTTTCTTTCTTCCTTCCTTCCATTTAATTTAATTTATTTTTTTTTAAGAATCCAGGAAGCTTCATCTTTCAGGTAGGAAAGAGAGTTATTGGTGAGGGCAAAGAGATATAATGGGGCTAGAGTGATTACATCCAGGGGGAAGATGGTTGCTAGCTAGAGGTCTGTTGGAGATGAAGGAGTGGATAGCTCATCTTTGACTAAACTAGGGTTCTCAGACTTTCTCAGCTTATGGTGTCCTTAGCATCTCAGTAATGTTTTTTATGGAAAGCTAAGAGACCAGAAGAAATACGTAACAGTTGCATTTTATGGAGTGACTTATTAAGTACTTATGCCCTAACAACTTTATATCCATTTAACAAAAATAATATATGTAAATAGAAAAAAAAAAAAACATTTTTACGTCATTTTTCAAGGCTCACACTTATTTACTAAAGGGATGTGTGTGCCTGCTTGTCTGGTGCTGCACAATTTTCCAAACCTTGAAATCACTACCATTAGCATTTCCCGTTCTATGCTGATTTCACACTGTACTCACTTTTTATCACAGCAATGGCCACCACAATGCACTGTGGCAAAGGTATGATGTTATCAAAAGAAATGCAGCATGACTTAATGTTGCAACTGTGAACTGTCTCAGCGGGCAGTTTACACAGTGTCTGACTGATACCATGTATCATTATGCGGCCTTCCAACACTCAAAATACCCTGTAGCATCCCTCTGAGTGTACTGTAGCACAGTGGGAGCCTCAGCACACAGTGTGAGAATCACAGGGCTATGTGGGAATAGAGAGAACGAGAATGAGAATGAATGACTAAACGAATGAATGGAGGATGGATATGACGCTTCCTAAAGTGGGAAGAAGGGATGCTGAGGAGGCTCAGCAAAGTGGGCATCCAGGCCGTCACCTGGTGCTCCTCCGGTGTGGCCTTTATCCCATTAATTTCCTTTTGAAATGAGGATCTAAGAGGCAGAAAGGTGGGTTAGGCAGGTCCCTCACTGTATAGCCAATAAAACTTAAATGCAATTAGAGGATGACCAGTTCTTACCACTCCAGTTTACCTGCAGGGTGTGAAAGTCCTCAACTAATTTACCACATGACTCATTAACCAGGGGAAATCATTTTCACTTGAACATCGGTTACACATTGGCCAAGGTCGCCATTTAACCTTCAGGGAAAAATGACCCTTGACCACCTGCATATGGCCAATTTGTGCCACAGGCCCCGGAAATGCCAACAGTCCACTCCTGAAATATATTTGAGACTTGCTTGGCTCTGGGCCAAGAGAGGCTAAGGAAGCATCAGGAGCCAGTGAAAGGGGGAAGGCGGGGGCAAGATGGAAGGAGATGGGGGGTTCGTGCATGGCAAGGAAGGGGCACCAGGAAGGCAGCTCCTGGGGTGGGATGAGCAGGGTGACCTCCCCTCAGTGCCAGCGAGTCAGCTGCCCAAGGCCACCAGGCTGAAAAGAACCAAGAGACAGAAGTGCCCAGATATCAACCTCCCACTGGACTCAGACCTCACCTTCTCCAGAACACCCCATCTGCTTCCCATCCCTTCAAATGGCGCAAAGGGGAGCCAGACAAAATGCAGGGAAAAGGTCAAAGAGAAGTGAATCAGTAGTCTTCCTGAAGAAAGATTAATAGAGTCCAAGTTTCCCAGAAAGGCAGCCACAGGTAGCTTATCACATATTCAAAGATTTCACGTACACAAACATACAGGACCCATTTCCTTCTAGAAACATGGTACACACCACAGCAGGGACAGTTCTGGGTGGGTCTAATGTCAAAGTGAAGGATAGTCACATTTACTAAATACTTGCAATTTTATGACCTTAGTATAGCTATTATTTCACAGTTGAGGAAATTGAGCTCATAGACTTTACTAATTTGTTTAAAGTCACAGAGCAAGTAAACGGTGGCCCTGAATCCAGAGCTCTTCTTTTCTTTCCTACCTCATTTGTACCAACTATCCAACTACTTCCCATCACCAGATTAAAATTCACAAGAGACTCCTGAGGCTTTGAAACATAGTTTTCTTAAAACACAAGAGGGCTAGTACTTCTTATCTTTTATTACCTCCACAATGTATCTGAAATACCTACAGAATTGCTAATTCTCTAACTCATTAAAAAATTTTAAATACAAAACAATTCTAAGATACAAAAAAACATAGCAGATGTCTATATATCCTCTGCTATTAAACAAATGTCAGCATTTTACTGGTTTGCTTCAAATGTTCCCTCTCTTGGTAAAACACATTCAATATAGTTAAAACTATGCCTCACTGCATTCATCTCTTTCTTCTCAGAGGTACCCACTATTTGGAGTTAGTATGTAACATCCCATATTTGTCTGAATAATTTTACTTCATTAGTCAGTTCAGTTCAGTTGCTCAGTCATGTCCGACTGTTCATAACCCATGGACTGCAGCACGCCAGGCTTCCTTGTCCATCACCAACTCCTGGAGTTTACTCAAACTCATATCCATTTAGTCAGTGTTGCCATCTAATCATCTCATCCTCTCTCATCCCCTTCTCCTCCCACCTTCAATATTTCCCAGCATCAGGGTCTTTTCCCAAGGGTCAGTTCTTTGCATCAGGTGGCAAAAGTGTTGGGGTTTCAGTATCAGTCCTTCCAATGAACATCCAGGACTGATCTCCTTTAGGATGGACTGGTTGGATCTTCTTGCAGTCCGAGGGACTCTCAAGGAGTCTTTTCCACCACCACAGTTCAAAAGCAGTGCTCAGCTTTCTTTATGGTCCAACNTCAGTCCTTCCAATGAACATCCAGGACTGATCTCCTTTAGGATGGACTGGTTGGATCTTCTTGCAGTCCGAGGGACTCTCAAGGAGTCTTTTCCACCACCACAGTTCAAAAGCAGTGCTCAGCTTTCTTTATGGTCCAACTCTCACATCCATACATAATTAATGGAAAAACCATAGCTTTGACTAGATGGACTTTGTCAGCAGAGTAATGTCTCAGCTTTTTCACATAAAAAATATAAATGTACTACTAAATGTACTTACAAGAATCATACTTGAAGTATATTTTGGCAACTTGTTTAACTTAATATTAGGTTTTGAGATTGAGAATTTATTTAACTGTTTTACAGTATGCCACTATATCAATAAATTTCATCTTTTTTCCTGTTCTCCTACTTAGGGGCAGTCAACCTGTATATTAGTAATCTAGGGTTACCACAACAAAGTACTACAAACTTGATGACTTCAACAACAGAAACATTTTCTCACGGTTCTAGAGGCTAGAAATCTGAAATCAAAGTGCCGGCAGGGCCATACTTCTTCCAAAGGCTCTAGGGGAGGCTCCCCCTCACCCCTTCCAGTTTCTGGTGGCCTTGCATTCCTTGGTTCATGGCCGCATCCCTCCAGGCCCTGCCTGCATCTTCACGTGGTCTTCTTTTCTATGTGTTTCTGTGTCCAAATCTCCCTTTCTTCCTTTATTTTGTAAAGACACAGTAATCGGATTTAGGGCTTACTCTCATCCTGGGCCATTCTCATCTCCATTCTTATTGCAACTATATCTGCAAAGACTTCCCTCCCAAATAAAGTCTTATTCTGAGGTTCCAGGTGGTCACATACATCTGGGAGGACATTATTCAACCCATGACCACCTGCTCTATTTTTCTGCTATTATCCATATGCTGCAGTTCACAGCCTTACACGTTCGTCACATAGCTACAAGGCACAGACTAGGGCTTTTCTAGGATGGACACTCAGCGATAAACTTACCGGAGTGCAGGCTTCACTTCTTTTATGAGATGCCAGATGGAAAATCATATACCAAGTCACAATCCCACCAGTAATGAATATGTCCCCCTTTCTGCATACCCCTGCAAAACCCCACTCCCATCATGGAGCAGAAGCAATAGTAACACTAGCTAATACCTATCATAGGTCTTGGCTGCATACCAGGAACATACCAGGAATGCACATTTCATCCTCACAACAGCCCTACAAAGGAGGCACTGTTATTATTACTACTATTTGGAGGCTCAGAGATTAGTTTAAGTGAATTGCCCATGGCATGGCAACCCACTCCAGTAGTCTTGCCTAGAAAATCCCCATGGACAGAGGAGCTTGGCAGGCTACAGTCCATGGGGTTGCAAAGAGTTGAACACGACTGAGTGACTAAGCACACACATAGCACCCCAGCTTGTAAGTGGCAGCGTCAGGAATCAAGCACAGACCTTTCTCCCTCCCAAGGCTCTGTTCTTCGCCTCTCCATCTCTTTTTATGTTTTGCTTTGTTTTTAATTGTGGCACAACACACACACCATAAATTATCATTTTAGCCATTTTAAGTATATAGTTAAGTAATGTTAAGTACATTTACATTGTTGTATAACTCCTTCCTCCTCCCCCAAGCTGCTAGCAACTACCATTCTTTCTGTTCCTATAAGTCTGATGACTCTGGGTACCTCACATAGAGTTATACAGTATTTGTCATTTTGTGACTGGTTTATTTCACTTGGTATAATGTCTTCAGAGATCATCCGAGTTACAGCATGCATCAGAATTTCCTTCTTTTCTAAGACTGAGTAAATTTCCATGATATGTACATACCACATTTTATTTACTCATTTATCCATCAGTGGATTACTGCATTGCTTCACCCTTTTGGCTATAGTGAATAATACTGCTAAGAACACAGGTGTACATATATCTTTTTGAGACCCTACTTTTGATTCTTTCTGGTATATACCCAGAAGAGGAATCCTTGGATCATATTATAATTCTATTTTTGATTTTTTTGAGGAACCATCAGGCTGCTTCTGGAGAAGGCGATGGCACCCCACTCCAGTACTGTTGCATGGAAAATCCCATGGACAGAGGAGCCTGGTAGGCTGCAGTCCATGGGGTCGCTAAGAGTCGGACACAACTGAGTGACTTCCCTTTCACTTTTCACTTTCATGCACTGGAGAAGGAAATGGCAACCCACTCGAGTATTCTTGCCTGGAGAATCCCAGAGACGGTGGAGGCTGGTGGGCTGCCGTCTATGGGGTCACAGAGTCGGACATGACTGAAGCAACTTAGCAGCAACAGCAGCAGCAGGCTGCTTCCCATAGCATTTTGCTTTCCCACTCAGAGTGCACAAAGATTCCAATTTCTCCACATCCTCTTAACATCTCTTTTATACTGCTGTCCATAAGCAACCTCACCACAAAATGGCTGCTAAATTAATCATATATCCTCAAACCAAACCTCCCCAAAGCAAGACTGGCTTTATGTCAGCTGCCAGCCAGCAATTCATACCAACACTGAGCTACTACTTTAGCAAATAAGCCCATTGTATAATGCAGGAAGGCATGCCAGGCAACCATGCATAGGTCCCCATCACTTGGAAGGGCTTCCCTGAGCTCAGAGACTTTTGCTCAGTACTCAGGAAGTGCCTAGATGAAGCCCATGCTAGACTTCCTCACATATCTCGTGACCTCCCTCTTCCCCCAGAGTTTAATTTCGTTTCCACCACCTACATTGTCAGTGACTACAGTAAAAAGCTGTGTCAATGGCTTCTTTGTCTGAGGAAAGGACATTTATCATTTGTTGTTCTGAATCTGAAAACATCATAACCCACCGTGGGCGGGGGCTCACGTTACACTCTGTAATTTCAGTTAGTGAGTTAATGGGAAAGATGCATTAACATTCTGTTTGTGGTTTTAAATACATATTTACATAGTTTGACTTTTCATATCCCCAAACTTATAATTTATTCATCATTATGTTCCCTATTTTCTGCTCTTAAACATTAACTGCCTTCATTTAGGTGATGAAAGATGGGGAGGCAAGCTGTGGTGGTTCCATGCATCTGGAAAGCTGATCATCTCAAGGCAGAGTGGAGCACGCCTGCCCAGTGGTTGGGGACGGAAAAGACTCCGGCCAGAATCTCCGAGTTAATGGGTTCACACAGGGCTGTTGCCTCCAAACACAACAGACAAGGATGACTGAGCAGAAGCCTTGAGTCAACTCTACTGTTTTATGTTTGGGGCCAGACAGAGCCACAACTCTGACCATGCATACATGCCAAGAGCTCAGATTCCCACCCACAGGGGATGCTGAGGATCCCAGGCCACTGGTAAACTTCCTGCTTCATCTTCCTATTCGTTTTACTACAAAATGTCTTCCTTTTTGACCAGTGCATTGAAATTTTCCAACTCATTCTTAAATTACAAATGTTTCCCTGCATTTCCCCTGATGGTGGAATAAAGGCAGGAAACATTGCCCAGTGGAAAGGATGCAGGCTTTGGGGTCAGACGGAAATGGGTTCTGATCCCAGTTCTGCCACTGACCAGCTGAAAGAACGTGGGTGAGTCATGGAAGTTCTGAGTCCCAGTGATTTCATTCCTAACATGATCATGAGCGAGACCTTGGTGCATGTTTTCCAGGCCAGGGCAGAGCCCTCCACACATTACACTGCATTCAGTTCCACTACAGTCCTGTATAAAGAAGGGAAAGAAAAGTGTCTTTTTCACCTCTAGCCTCGGCATCTTACTTGACGACTTCCAGAGACTAGACACTTAATAAAGGTTTGGTGCTTGTTGAGTTAATCACAGGGACCGAAGCATCATCATATCTAACTTATGAGGACAATTAGGAAGCCTTTTGCCCAGAAAGAAAGTCAAAGACTGAGAAAAGATACCATTAGAATCAACAGAATCATAAAGAGGATAAATAAAAACACTAGTTCATTTATCTTAGGATATAGGAAGTAGTAGGAGAATCTTGAAGCTTGAGTGAATTTTAAGATGACAGAAGAATTGTTTTATTGACCTTGTAAACTCATTGCCCCCTGAGTTGGTACAGGCTGGAAAGACCAATATATTCCAAAAAAGAATGATGTAAACTGTTTTCCAAAGACAGACCCATAAGGAATTAATTGGCTGTTAACAAAAGAAATACTTAGGAAATAAATTTGGTGCCCACCAGTCTTCCCTTTTGAGGAGTTGCCCTCCTGCCTGCCTGGTTTCTCATTCAGAAACTGTTACTTCTTAATTCACATTCCATCCCCTAGGGCCTTCCTGCTTGCTGGAAACCAATTACATCCCCACTCCCAAAGTCTCAAGATACAATAGCTCCAAAGAGAAGACGCATTTTAATAGAACCCTCCAAGAGAGAAATGGATCAGGGGAACAAAGCTTTGCAGGGACGAAGACAGTGCTTTGGGGAAGGAACTTCTCCCTTTGGCCATCCAGCCATATCCTATTCCAGAGAGAGAGAGAGAAGGACGGAGCCACGGAAGGAGCAGGAACACAGTGTCCTCTCCTCTCTGCTGTCGCCCTGTTGCCCAGCCTTTGCTAGACGACAGCAATGATGGATCAGTCCCTTCCCCACCAGGCTTCAATGCTACTACGGGACAACTTACGTGGTTCAGGAGTTCTTTCTATACTCTCAAACACTGCATAAATCAAGCATTGGGTATCTTCTGAGCTTCCTTTTTGGCTCGGCTGGTAAAGAATCTGCCTGCAATGTGAGAGACCTGGGTTCGATCCTTGGGCTGGGAACATCCCCTGGAGAAGGGAAAGCCTACCCACTCCAGGATTCTGGCCTGGAGAATTCCATGGACTGTATAGTCAATGGGGTCACAAAGAGTTGGATACAACTGACCGACTTTCACTTCATTTCATGCATCTTGGGCTTGTTGGTCATTACTTCTTGCCTCTGAAGAGGGTCAGCAGACACTGAGGCCCTCTACCCCTTGAATCCCTTCAGATACTGAATCCAGTCCCTCTGATATTGCTCTAAATTCTTTCTCTTTCAGGCTAAAAGTCTCCACCTTGTTCTACTGTTGTTTTGATGATCAGGCTTTGAGAGTCCTTATTCATCCCGTTAAAATGACCCTATATGACTGACTTTTCATGATAGGTTAGAATTTGTATTTCCCTTAGGACAATCACTTAGGATGACGTGTGACATGGAAATGCTTATCATAGGAAGTTACACAAGTCAGGAGAACGTAAAATCAGTGTCGGGGCCTCCAGGAACCACAGAGATAATCCAGTCCTCATTCTACTTTGTAGAGGGTTTGAAGGTCACAGAGCAGTAAGTGGATAATCCCAGCTCTGAGTCCCAGCTCTAAAACTCCTAAGGCACAACAAATAGTTGCGCTCCACCCTGCTCCCTTGGATGAAGATAACAAGAAAGCACACACCAGTGCTAGGGATCACATGAGCGCCCTATGTAATTCCTCTACCTGACGCTGGGGTGCACTGGCACATCACCCACCCCCCAGGCAGATCTGAATGCCCGCCAAAGCTGGGGATGATTTACAAGGCCTGGGAGATGATTTTCCAAGAAAACACTCCATATAATTGGCCTTTGGTATATCTTCTCGGTGGTGATTTATGTGTCTAGGACAAGCCAAAGAACATCCCTCCCCACCTCTGCAAAGCCTCTGGTCCCTGGCCCTCAGAGTTCAGCAAGTTTCTGGCCAGAGAATGTTCTTCCTCTCCGCCCACTCAGCCTTTTTTTCCTACAGTTTGCAATCTCATTTGCTAAATATAATAAGATGCCCTGTACACAGCGGTCTATAGCTCCAAAGTGGGCCTGACTTCCTTTGGCTGGGAGCATCACTCATAAATCTCTGTGCTGGCAGCTGTCATCCATTTACATCCATGATCCCCCAGGACTAAAAGTTCAAGCTCCTCCACAGCAATGCCTTTTAAATTCAAGACCCTCCATGAGAGTAGAACCCTACCCTTCACCCCACACACAAGTATCTCGCAAAGTGGTAGGCACAGTGAAGGCACTTGGTGAACATTTATGGAATGGAATGCTTAAAAATATTTAGGGGGTAACTTTAAACTTGGGCACTTATTTATGAGTGTTGAGTGACAATGGCAAGCCAAAGCTAAATGACCCCGATGCAAACCCAGATGATGAGTAAGATGAAGCACATCCTGAGTGGAGGAAGCCAGGGTGTTGAAGAAACAAGCAGTAAAAAGTTCCCCAGCCTTGCAAATAAGCTTCAGACTTTTACTGCTTTATACCAGCCCCATGAGCATAACTACTGCCTAATAGCCCCTGAAAGATTTGCTGGAAGGTGAGGATCTCCCAGAGAGGAAAAGGTAGCAAGTGTGTGTTGGCAAGAGCAGAACAATTTTACAAAGGTTTGAAAAGACATGCTGGTTAAATTTACCTCACTGAGCAGGCCCCACCAGCAATGAAGTGCTCTAAACTCAGGCAGAACTGGGTTTTCTTGAGAGAATGGAGCTGGGCTGGGGGGCTAGAAGAAAACCAGAATAAATGCTTACTGGCCCTCAGTAGCGATGTTCAACCTAATACAGGTCAAGGGTGGTATCTGAGAAGACTAAAAATGGGGGGTGGGGGTGGGCAGAGTGGAGAAGGAGGTAAGGGATGGACAAAACCAGCTATTGACTCCTGTGAGTGGGGACAGGGGCTGGGGGCAATGGCTTGTATTTCTTCAAACATTCCTCTGTCTGCAGACAGGCTGCTTCCTAGTGCAATCTTGGCAGGGCAGGAGAGAAAGCCAAGATCACTAAGGAACATGGCAGATGCTTGAGTTACATACAAATGAACGCCTGGAGGCAAGTCTCACCTGCAGACCAGAGGGACTTCCCCTGCAGGACTGCCCTCCCTTGGCTATCCCCAGAAAGCACATCAACCTGGTAGATGACAGGACGGAGAGCCGGTCTCTGAGGACCCAGGGTGGGGGTGAAGCTAAGGGAAAGGAAAATGCCACCACCTCTGTGGGGTAAGAGTCTTTGGGCAGTAAAGAGGCCCCTGCCTCCGCCCTCACCTCGGCAAGGCCATCTTTCAGGCATGCATGCGTGGGGTGAGCAGACTTGTTCTTGGCTAGAGAAAGAGGCTTTCTCCTCCCAGTTGCTCCAGGGGACTGTAGAAAATACAGTGCAAGATTGCATTACCAATTTCTGTTGGCCTAACACAATGAAAACCCGTATCTAATTTGCTGTCCACTATCCCCCAGGTCCCCTTCAGCATTTACTGCTTTCCAAATATCTTCCTCCCATTGAATATCTGTGTTTCAGATTATTTGTCCCCAGATGTATTGGGATGCATTTACTGCAGCTGAATCTCATCTAGTGATTTCCTGTCCATATGCCTGACAGCTCCAGGTCCCTTATGTCACGTCTCTGTCATTGGTGGGCCTTGTAATACCTCTCCCATTTAGGGCAATAAACAGATTTAATTAGCATATACTTTATAACCTTTCCTAAGTTATTAACAAGGATGCAGAACACAATTGACACAATAATCCTGGTGGCACCCCACAGCCTCTGAATCACATTACATGTCTCTCCCCATGCCACAATGAAGTGGTCCATTTAGCACACCAAAAGAGCTTTACCAATTTCCTTTAATCATGAAACAGGCAAAAGGATCCTTGGTCCAGCATTATGAAAATTACACTGAACCAGGACTTAGGAGGAGGAGATTCCAGTTCCAGCTTGGCTAACAGCTATGAGCTATACGACCTTGAACAAGCCTCTTCTATGCTCATTTACTTAGTAGTGAGTATGTTTGCTCTTAGTCTTCATCAAACATTTAAGAAAGAAGAATTCTGACAATATGCTAACAATGGCTAATTTTTTACATATGTATTTTAAAAAGTTTATTGAAGTATAGTTGATTTACAATATTGTGTTAGTGTCAGGTGTACAACAAAGCAATTCTTATCTTTTTTCAGATTCCTTTCCATTATAGGTAATTTCAAGATACTGAATATAATTCTCTCTGTGCTAAGTCACTTCAGTTGTATCTGACTTTTTGTGACCCTGTGAACTGTAGCTTGTCAGGCTCCTCGAACACTGGGGTGGGTTGCAATTTTCTCATCCAGGGAATCTTCCCAACCCAGGGATCAAACCCATGTCTCCTGTGTCCCCTGTATCACAGGCATAGTCTTTACTGGCTGAGTCATAGGAGAAGCCATAATTCCCTGTGCAAAGAGTCGGACACGACTGAGTGACTGAACTGACTGATACAGTAAATCTTTGTTGTTTATTTGTTTTGTATATAGTAGTTTGTATCTGCTTTTTTCATACTGTTCATGAGGTTCTCGAGGCAAGAACCAAAGTGGTTTGCCATTCCCCTCTCCAGCTGACCACGTTTTGTCAGAACTCTCCACCATGACCCGTCCGTCTTGGGTTGCCNTGTCATTGGTGGGCCTTGTAATACCTCTCCCATTTAGGGCAATAAACAGATTTAATTAGCGTATACTTTATAACCTTTCCTAAGTTATTAACAAGGATGCAGAACACAATTGACACAATAATCCTGGTGGCACCCCACAGCCTCTGAATCACATTACATGTCTCTCCCCATGCCACAATGAAGTGGTCCATTTAGCACACCAAAAGAGCTTTACCAATTTCCTTTAATCATGAAACAGGCAAAAGGATCCTTGGTCCAGCATTATGAAAATTACATTGAACCAGGACTTAGGAGGAGGAGATTCCAGTTCCAGCTTGGCTAACAGCTATGAGCTATACGACCTTGAACAAGCCTCTTCTATGCTCATTTACTTAGTAGTGAGTATGTTTGCTCTTAGTCTTCATCAAACATTTAAGAAAGAAGAATTCTGACAATAATGCTAACAATGGCTAATTTTTTACATATGTATTTTAAAAAGTTTATTGAAGTATAGTTGATTTACAATATTGTGTTAGTGTCAGGTGTACAACAAAGCAATTCTTATCTTTTTTCAGATTCCTTTCCATTATAGGTAATTTCAAGATACTGAATATAATTCTCTCTATGCTAAGTCACTTCAGTTGTATCTGACTTTTTGTGACCCTGTGAACTGTAGCTTGTCAGGCTCCTCGAACACTGGGATGGGTTGCAATTTTCTCATCCAGGGAATCTTCCCAACCCAGGGATCAAACCCATGTCTCCTGTGTCCCCTGTATCACAGGCATAGTCTTTACTGGCTGAGTCATAGGAGAAGCCATAATTCCCTGTGCAAAGAGTCGGACACGACTGAGTGACTGAACTGACTGATACAGTAAATCTTTGTTGTTTATTTGTTTTGTATATAGTAGTTTGTATCTGCTTTTTTCATACTGTTCATGAGGTTCTCGAGGCAAGAACCAAAGTGGTTTGCCATTCCCCTCTCCAGCTGACCACGTTTTGTCAGAACTCTCCACCATGACCCATCCGTCTTGGGTTGCCTTACATGGCAAGGCTCATAGTTTCATTGTGTCAGACAAGGCTGTGGTCCATGTGATCAGATTGGTTAGTTTTCTGAGATTGTGGTTTTCAGTCTGTCTGTCCTCTGATGGATAAGGATAAGAGGCTTATGGAAGCTTCTTGATGGAAGAGACTGACTGAGGGGGATACTGGGTCTTGTTCTGATGGGCGGGGCCTTGCTCAGTAAATCTTTAATCAAATTTTCTGTTGAAGGGCGGGGTTGTGTTCCCTCCCAGTATTTGAGGCCAAACTATGGTGGGGATAATGAAGNAGTCATCTATCACTGTTTCTGTAGATGATATTTTTCCTCTGCAAATAATATACAAACCCAATATTTAATCTGAACCTTGTTTAGTCCCTATTCTCAAATCCACTTATATAGATGGATTTTTTTGGTCCCATCTTAGGCAATTAGTAGGGTTTAAAAGAAAACAGAACACATTAAAAAAATATATATATACACACACACATATAACATATAATTCTATACATAGTTCCTGGCTGTATCTGATTTTATATAAATAAATACATTATAGGCAAACAGTGATACTTTTACTTTAAATGTTGACAAGTGTTAAATATGAATACTACTAACTGGAGGCTGATAAAAAATTTGATGTTTAACATACTGGGAAACATAAAGGTGTCACCAGTGTCATTCTAGATATTTCCCTCTCAACTTTATTTTCTTCTCTGCCCTCTCTTTTCTTTCCTTACTGAAAGCATGCTGCCTGTGCCAGCCCTGCTTCCCATCAAGGGTTCTTGGGTGGAAATATCATGAAGACACAGCTCATCTTGAGGGATGATGGCTAATCTGCTCACTTATAAGCACACTTCCAAAGACAACCTACAGATGACTAATAGGCACATATAAAAATGTTCAATGTTCCTAATCATTAGAGAACGCAAATCAAAACCACAGTGAGATGTCACCTCACACCTGTCAGCATGGTCATCATCAAAAAAAGTCTACAAATAACAAACGTTGGAGAGGCAGTGGAAAAAAATGAACCTCCTACACTGTGTGAGAATGTAAATTGGTGCAGCCACTATGGAGAATAGTATGGAGGTTCCTCCAAAAACTAAAAATAGAACTAACACATAATCCAGCAATCCCACTCCTAGGCATACATCTAGAAAAAATGAAAAAACTAATTCAAAAAGACATATATAGCCCAATGTTCATAATGGCACTATTTGCAATAGCCAAGATACAGAAACACCCCAAATGTCAATCACGTGGCGCTAATGGGAAAGAACCTACCTGCCAGTTCAGAAGACATAAGAGATGCAGGTTCAATCCCTGAGTCAGGAAGAACCCCTGGAGAAGGGAATGGCAACCCACTCCAGTATCCTTGCCTGGAGAATTCCATGAACAGAGAAGCCTGGCAGGCTATATAGTCCATGGGGTCACAAAGAGTCAGACACAACTGAAGCAACTTACCACAAATGTCTATCAACAGATAAATGGCTCAAGATGTGGTGAATATATGTATACAGTACAATATTACTCAGCCATAAAAAGAATGAAGTTCTGCCATTTGCAGCGATGTGGATGGACCTAGAAAATATTACGCTTAGTGAAATAAGTCAGAGAAAGACAAACACCACATGAAACCACTTATATGTGGAATCTAAAAAAAAATACAAATTAATGTGTATGGCAAAACAACAGACTCGCAGATAAAGAAAATCAACCAGTGGTTACCAGAGGGGAGTGGGCAGGGGGTTGGAACAAGTTGGGGATATGAGATTAAAAGATACAAAGTACTATGTATAAAATAGATAAGCAAGAAGGATATACTGTAGAGCACAGGGAATTATGGTCATTATCTTTATAATAACTTTTAACAGTATGATCTGTGAAAGTACTGAGTCACTAAGCCATACACCTGAAACTAGCATAATATTATAAATCCACTATAGTTCAATAAAAATTTTAATAAAAATAGCCATAAGCATACTCTGACTCACCATAGGCTTTTAGCAGAGGCAGCTTCTTCCAAGTGCACAGCCTATTCCACTCTCTAACTTATGTAGATGGGACAAACGATGCCCTAGGTACACTCATCCACACATTGGCCTGAATTAGCTAGTAAATCACAATGCAGTAGCTAATAACAGCCATAAAGTCTTTTGAGTTTTACAAGGTGTTTATAATGGGCAACTCACTATGATTTATATGAAAAATATGAGTCAGCTCCTGAGACAAAGCTGATATGTGGACAGTGGCCTTGTGGTGTGACCTCTAGCAAGCATCCAAATAAATTGCAGAATTTCCCTCCGGCCCAAGGCTGGCCACTGTCTCATAAACATATATTCAGAGCATCAAGCATCACTTGATAGGAGAGTGCATATTGTGCGTACTGGTGCATACTGTGTCTCCCCTGGTGATTGGCCATGAGGAAGAAGAAAGCAGTGCAATGTAGCTCAATGTAGTAGCAGGTGATAAATACCAAGGATAGTTTAGGACCATCCCCGTGTCTGGCCCCAGGGCTTCCTTGGTAGCTTAGTTGGTAAAGAGTCTGCCTGCAATGCAGGAGACCCCAGTTTGATTCCTGGGTGGGAAAGATCCACTGAAGAAGAGATAGGCTACCCACTTCAGTATTCTGGGGCTTTCCTGGTGGTTCAGCTGAGAAAAAATCCACCTGCAATGCCAGAGACCTGAGTTGGGAATATCCACTGGAGAAGGGAACAGCTACCCACTCCAGTATTCTTGCCTAGAGAATTCCATCAACAGAGGCGCCTGGCAGGCTATAGTCCTTGGGGTCACAAAGAGTCAGATACAACTGAGCAATTTTCACTTCACTATGTTTGGCCCCATGAAGTACAACATAAGGTATATTAGATAAATTTCCCACCCTCCCAGTTAAAAAAGGTGGACACACAAAAATATTAGAAAATATAATATAGTTGATAAAGGATTAGTTAAAGGCAAGATCTGGGGTATGGGAATTACTGAGCCTCCAACTCCATGAGAGTGATTCATAAAGAACAGGGTCTGAACAGGGCCATGGAAGATAAAAGGAATTAATCAGAGGGTGAGATAAGAAATCATATTCCCTAGAAGGAGAATGAGTGAGTGGAGACACTGGGTCGGCAATAATAATATCTATTTTAACAGAAAAGAGGAGGAGGAAGAAGAAAATGAAAAACTTGAGATGTATACTGAGCTAGGTGAACTGAAAATCATACTGAAAAAGAATGGGAATGAGGTCAGAACTCACAATGCAAAAACTCATGAAAGTGAAAGTGTTAGTCACTCTGTCTTATCTGACTCTTTGTGACCCCAAGGACTATAGCCTGCCAGGCTCCTCTGTCCACGGAATTTTCTAGGCAAGAATACTGTAGTGGGTAGCCATTCCCTTCTCCAAGGGAGCTTCCCAACTCAAGGATCGAATCCAGTCTCTTACATTACAGGCAGATTATTTACTGTCTGAGCTACCAGGGAGGCCCACAGCAACTCATGGTTGGCCTCAAATAACCGCAGGTGCCCCAGACAGAAAGTTCTGTGCAAAGAAGTTCACAGAAGTCCTGCCAGGTAAGGACCAATCTAAGAGATCAGCAGGATGAAGTCAGGTCTGTGTCCTTATTCCACTATTTAAAAAACGGAAACAAGATGACCAGTCCATAGCACTTTTTAAGGGAACCATCTCCATTATTCCCAGATGATTCTATATTTGAGTCACAGCCTGGCCTCTGGGCATTCTACTATCCTTGGAGAAAATATTTTTTATTTACTTTATTTTCTTTAATCCTTCCCACACTCCTCAGACATCAAGACTTCTTTCTAATGAAAGGTTACTCCTATGGTGGTCATCTAATTGAAGCCCCAAACCTTCTTCCAAACTGCCCCAGCTCATGGCAGACTTCACTGTTGAAAGACACTATGCCTCTTCACACAAAGACTCCTGCACACCTGAAGAGATCCACTCTTCTGGGCTGGGTTGTGTTCTTTCCCTGTCCACATGGGCAGCCCAGACAAAGGCAGGAGATGGGCATCATGCCCATCCATCCAAAAGTGCATGTAATTATTTTAAAAATTATTTTAATTTTAATTGGAGGATAATTACTTTATAATATTGTGATGGTTTTTGCCATATATCAACATGAATCGGCCATAAGAGTATACATGTCCCCCCAATCCTGAACCTCCCTCTGACCTCCCTGGAGACCCTATCCCTCTAGGTTGCTCCAGAGCACTGGTTTTGGGTGCCCTGCTTCATGCATCAAACTCACACTGGTCACCTATTTCACACATGGTAATGTACATGTTTCAATGCTATTAATCCAACTCTCTCTCTCTCATTCTTCATCCCAGAGCCAAATCTAAAATAAGAAACCAATCTAAAAATCCGCTCAAGGAATTCTGTCCATCTGAGACTCTGATAGAGTGTGATTAACTAAGAGGGAATAAAACTATAAAGTATATAGATCGAATTACTTAAATTATTTGATCCATAACAACCATATTCTTTATCAGTCACTCAGAGGAGGAAAAATGTGTAGGAACCTAAGCACTACTGCTGCTAAGTCACTTCAGTCGTGTCCGACTCTGCGACCCCATAGACGGCAGCCCACCAGGCTCTGCTGTCCCTGGAATTCTCCAGGCAAGAACACTGGAGTGGGCTGCCATTTCCTTCTCCAATGTACAAAAGTGAAAAGTGAAAGTGACATCGCTCAGTCGTGTCCGACTCAGAAGAGATCAGTGTATATAGTATACAGTAAGAGGGAAAAAAGACCTCAAGTCCGTCTTCCCTAGAAAGTACCCCCTGCGAAGGTTCAAACTCTATTTCAGCTGCTTTTATTAGACGCTTAGTAAATATAACATGGAGGAGGTGGGTGGGCTGACTGGAGGGAGGGAGAGGGAAAGAACACAGATATGGATGTAGGGCTGGATGGATGGATGGATGGGTGGGGGAAAGAACTGGAAAGCTGAGTCAAGTTCTCCACAGGGATGAGCGATGTCTGTGTACTTGATCTCTCACATCCTTGACAAGTGTCTTCCTCACCTAGTGCTGGCTTCCTGCTTCTAATAAATGAACAGCCCCAATAAGATTCTCAAGTGGCAGGAATTTCTGGTGCTCCACTTCTACTATTAGAGTGGGAGGTAGAGGTGAGAGTGCAAGTTCTATGTACCCGGGCCAAGAAGGCTAGAGTTTATGTCCTGAGAAATAACCTAAGACATTTTATTTTATAGCTTAATAACACCAATCTTTGGTTTGGGAGGTTTACTTTTTATATCTGGCCTGAAAGTACTTCCAATCTTGAGATTTTATTCATGTCTCTTTCCATTTAAACCTCTAAGTGACATGCCACCCCTGCTTGGAAAAGCTAAAAAGTACCCTATTTCCTGAAAAGCAGATGGATGTGACCAGTTTCTTTTGCCCTCATCACTCTAGTTCATTTCAGTTCAGTTGCTCAGTCGTGTCCAATTCTTTGTGACCCCATGGACCACAGCACGCCAGGCTTCCCTGTCCATCACCAAATCCCAGAGTTTACTCATACTCATGTCTATTGAGTCAGTGATGCCATCCAACCATCTCATTCCCAGTCATCCCCTTCTTCTCCCACCTTCAATCTTTCCCAGCATCAGGGTCTTTTCAAGTGAGTCAGTTCTTTGCATCAGGTGGCCAGAGTATTGGAGTTTCAGCTTCAGCATCAGTCCTTCCAATGAACACTCAGGACTGATCTCCTTTAGGATGGACTGGTTGGATCTCCTTGCAGTCCAAGGGACTCTCAAGAGTCTTCTCCAACACCACAGTTCAAAAGCATCAATTTTTCTGTGCTCAGCTTTCCTTATAGTCCAACTCTCACATCCATACATGACTACTGGAAAAACCATAGCCTTGACTAGACAGACCTTTGTTGGCAAAGTAATGTCTCTGCTTTTTAATATGCTGTCTAGGTTGGTCATAAATTTCCTTCCAAGGAGGAAGCATCTTTTAATTTCATGGCTGCAGTCCCCATCTGCAGTGATTTTGGAGCCCCCAAGAATAAAGTCTGCCATTGTTTCCACTGTTTCCCCATCTATTGGTCATGAAGTAATGGGACTGG
>SJYV01054457.1:1314135-1388892 GCA_006410875.1 Neotragus pygmaeus
CTTTATATATATATATATATATATATTCTTCAAGTTCGCTCTTTTGGTCCACTGTTAGAGGCTGAATTGTGCCCCTCCAATTCCTATGTTGAAGTCTAACCCCTAGGACTCAGCATATGACTATGCTTGGATACAAGGCCCTTAAAGAGGTCTCACTGCCAGTGAGACCAGTGTGGGGGCCCTGATCTAATATGATGTGTCCTTGTGGGAGGAGGATGTCTGGACACACACACAGCACATCAAGGCGACCACGTGGAGGCACAGCAAGAAGGCAGCTACCTGCAAGACCAAGTGCGAGTCCTCAGAAGAAACCAATCTCACCAACACCTTCATCTTGAAGTTGGAGCATCAAAGACTGTTAGAAAAGGAATGTCTGCTATTTAAAACCACCCAGTCCATGGTATTTGGTGATAGCAGTCCTGGCAAGCTAGCACATCTGCTATTAGGTGCAGGCAGTTTGGAAATAACCAGAACTCAAGAGCAGAAGTTGAGACTATGCCATCTTCATGGTTTCTTCCTCTCTTAGCCACAGAGCTGCGATTCATACAAATAATCAAAGTGAACTTCAGAACCAAACCTCAGAACCATGTTCATGCCTTTCCCTAGTAAGCCATCCATCCCACAGGCCTCCCTACCTTCTAGGATTCCTGTCGGCCTGAGGGTTTAGTCCCTACCATCTGATGTCGCCATGGGTCCCAGAAGAGACTTTTCAAGCAAGGCAGGGGTTCACGAAGCCACAGAGGTCAGAAAGGCAGAGAACAAGGCCTTTGGAACTGACTGACAGTGGGAACACTGGGGTCATCACGATCTTCCCTGAGACCTCAGTCACTGGCCTCTTCCTCTGTTCTAGCCAAGCTACTTCCATCCCACTCCTTCTCATCACTGGCCTGGAATCGTCAGGCTCAAAGCAAAGATCTGTGTGTGTGTGGCGGGGGTGGGGGGTGGTGGCAGAGAGCAGGGCAGGTCAAGTGGAATAAAGCCTGTTAAAGATAAGGGGCCGCCCCAAGTGACCAATGTACCTGCCACAGCAGACCAATTCCCTGCCAAGATCCGAGCTTCATGCAGGACACAGGGTGATGTGAGTTTAAATATGGGTGACTTGAAACTAGCACCCCAACTTTATTCTCTGAGAACCCAGTTTCTTACGAAAGCATGTTTATTTTCCTCTTCTCTTTCTCAACAAGCTTAATTTAAAAAAAAAAAAAACCTAAATTGCCAAAGGAAAATACCAAAAATTATCTTCTAAAGTGGCTCAAGAAAATGTCAGGCTGGAAATGTACAGATTACAGACCTAATCAGCTATTAAAGGCTCCATCTCAGTCATTATCAAAGATCACACAAATGAGGGTTTCTCCTAGCTCAGTTAAGAAGGCTTAAACTCATTCCTTAAAACAAAGGCAGCTGACACCACAGGGGACGGTGTCTTCTGGGTAAGCATATGTCAAAGAACTTTTTCAAATGCCAGAGACTGCCAGATGAGTTATCACTGTATCTCTGACAGCCATCAGCTTTCTTCTCATCGCAGCATCTAAGCTGCTCACTACCACCCAGATACCTCCCTGCAGTCAGGAGAGGGCTCCGGACCACAGATCTGTGGCCCATGTGGCCGTCTGAACACCAGCACTGGCCTGAGTGCTCTGAATGGGGGGTGGCCTCCGGCGAGCAGCTGCCTCGGCACAGATTTCCCAAACACCTGCTGTGCACAGAGAGCTAGTACCCTTCCCCCAGACACCCAGGGATCCAAGCACAAACTCGCCCTTACTGCCCTCCCACTCTGAACCCCAGCAAGGCTCCTCCTCTTCCTCAAGCTGCAAGCCTGGCCTAATCGACAGAGCCCTCACCACCCGGCTCCTACTATTCTTTGCCTAGCTCCTGCATTTGACCAAAATGGGTTGGAGGGAATGGTCACAAGGTCAAAACTGAAAATTACAAAGTGACCTCTGGCTCCCTTCCATGTCCTGTCTTGTCTTTAACTCCACGTCTGGAGGATGAAATTTAAGGTATAGAGGAAAAAGGGCACGAGCTCAGGGGTCTATGCAGGCCTGAGGAAGAACCTGATGCCATAGTGCTCTGTAATTTTAAGTGATATACATAAGTTCTCTGATCATCATTTGCAGATTCAAGTTCAAGGAGAAGTTTAAAGATAATATTGTTAAGTCAATAGTACCTATCAAATATACAGTGGATGCTTAATTCCCGCTAGGTGTTGTTCTGACTCACATATCAGCACAGCGTCATTGCAACTAATGACGCACCTCTAGGCAGCCAGTCGATTCTGAGGCTGGTCTTCCATCCTAATGAGTGAAACAACCAGAAAGCTTACTGAAGTCCGTGCTGTGATATCCAAAACCACTTCACTACCGTACGCTGTGTCTCAGTAAAGAGCCCTGGTTCGAGGGGCCAGGGAAAGGCCAGAGGATAGAATGTGAGCACAGATGGCCTAACTCTTAGTCAGGTTTCCTCACAGTCCCAGTGGCTTATGACCAGCGTGTCTTTCTCGTGCAGATGTCCGTAGGTGGCGGAGGCAGTTCTGCTTCGTGTTCAGTGTGTCTGCTCAATGTGTGTCTCATGTGATTTCCACAGCAACTGGCAAGCGTGCAAGAGGGGTGAGTGGAAACACATGGTACCTCATGAGGCTTGGCCTAGAGTGTGTATGCCGTCACTTCCATACACATCCCATTGGCCTAAGTGCCACCTGCCCAAGTCCAAAGTCAACGGGATGGAGAAGTACACCCCTCTCTATGGAAGAGGTATGCCCTTGCCATAGCTTCCCACAGAGAAGCTATGGCAAGGGCAAAGATAGAAGAACAATCTTAGATAAGTGAAGAAAACTACCCACTTCTCTAAAACGGGTAGGATCCAAAGGCTGCATGCTAGCAACATTTATTCCCCCCGACACTGCAACTTACTTCTAAGATCCTCTAGGCATATGTTTGTCCAAATATCTTTGGACAAAAGCCAGCATGCTGGAGGACACAGAGGGGAAGAATGTGGAGGTGGGCCATCAGGGTACAACGAAAGCCAATAACTCTAACAGACAGTCAATGATATCTCCCCAGGCATTGGACTTAATGGAGAATGATGCCTACTATGTGTGAAGCACCTAGCTGGCCAGGCCGCAGGGACATCCGGACATGGTTCTGAGAGGGTGCGACCACCATCTACAGTTCTATTTCACTTCCCTTTTACTGTGAATTTCAGTCCTCTAGCTACAGGGCTTTGCTAGGGTGCTGGAGACACAGCTTCACTGCGACAGTCCACCTCTGATTTCAGGTTGTTATCCAAAAGCAAAGCCATAGAAAGCTCCCAACCTTGCTTCTAAAAAGCAATACTCTGAAAGCATTTATCTGAGACACAGGATGCCATGGTGCTAAAAATGAGGGAAAAAAAAAACAAAAACCAACATCTTTAAGTGATCCCCCATCAAATGAACATGGCAAACTGAGATCAGAAAAAAGAATAAAAACAAATTAACTGAAAATTGTTGGCTTCTGAAGTTGCTTCTAGACACACAACCCCAAACATCTTTCAAAAAAGAAATTAAGTAAAAATTTTCCTCCTTTCAAGATTAATTATAAAGTTACTGGAAATAGAATCTGAATACGTCTCAGGATAAGAAACATCTGTGTGAAAACAGAAATGAACCATAAAACACTAACACATTCAGGTAGTTAGAAATCTAGGAAAATTAACTGACATTTTTCATTTTATTCTGTTTGGCACAGTACAGAACTTTCAACGTACATGGGCTTATTGTCTCCTTAACTATGTTCATACGGTTTACAAAATTTATTTATAGACATACCCCTGGCTTTATGAAAAATACATAGCCTTAAAAATATTGAGCATAGAACAAATGTTAATGACTAGAAGCCACCTAGAGGTAGTTTCGGATAAGCTTTCACATGTTCGCAATTGGTTACATGGGGCCAGAGAACATGTGAAGGACAAACACACTGCTTTAGAATGGCTCATCTGGTAAAGAATCCGCCTGGAATACGGAAGACCTGGGTTCAATCCCTGGGTTAGGAGGAGCCCCTGGAGAAGGTAACGGCTACCCACTCCAGTATGCTGGCCTGGAGAACTCCATGGACTATATTGTCCATGGAGTCGCAAAAAGTCGGACACGACTAAGCGACTTTCACACTCACAGCAGTTAGTGAAGAGCTAGGCTAGACGTGGAAACCAATCAGGGAGCCAAGCAAGCCACGAGGCAGTGCTCCTTTAAAAAGGAACCCAGACAGAAAGCACAAGAGCCTCGAGACTGAGAAAAATCTCACTTTAATAGCTCATAGACTTGTGGCATACCCCAACATGTTTTGGGGAAAAGCTACCTTTTTCCCCCTACAAGCTCTAACATGAGCAGGTGGGTTCTAAGAGAAGGACTCAGAGAACGTGTAAGCAGTGACAGGGAGCTCAGACTGCACCCCCGCCTGCATCCTAAGAGTGAAGCTCCATGGAAGAGACGTGATCCCAGGGACCACAGTGGCCACAGATTCTGCCATCAGAAATAGTCGCAGGATAAAATCCTTTGGGAAAACAGATATGCAAACCAGAATCTCTTTTTTGCCAACATATGGATCCAAGTTATTATATTTTCTTGAGGCAAGTGTCCTTTTCCTGCTTGTGCAGAGGACCATATTGAAGCAATAAAAAAATGAACCACCTTCCGTGATGGATTTTCCAACATGCTGTGTTCACAGTTTATTGTTTTGATGGTACTGGCTGAGCCTCTGTGATACCCCAGGCCCGGAGACACAGAAGCAAAGAAAGTCAAGTCCCTGCCCTCAAGACCTGACACCCCAGGGAGTACGCAGCTGCCTTGTCCCAACAAAGAGTGGGCTTCCAGATGCTTCTACTCCTAATATGCTTTTTTTCTTCATGGAAATTCCAAACCAGACACAGATGGAAGAAGCTAAAGGAACTCAAGAAAGTTTGGGCCCAACTCCAGGCGTCAAGAGCAGGACTGTGTACTCTAATCAGGGAAGGAGGTGGTCCTTGGACCCAAAGAGCTTTCAAATTTCAGTTTAAGGACAAGAATATAAAAGATTTCCAAAGCTACACATTTATTCCTTTATACATCTCCCCCTCCCTCCTTTCAATTCTTTCCCTTTCTCTCTCTTTCACACACACACACACACACACACACACACACACACACATTCTTACAGCATCCCCCCAACCCCAAGAAAAGTATCCCCCAACACACATACCAATAAACACATCTATGCAAAAGTACACAAATACACAAGCTATACACCATAGGAAACCTACATAAAGACATGGATGCCATATTTTCGAGGACACACCAAAACTCACCAATAAACCTATGACCCTACCTTGCCTATAAGAGAATGGCCATGACTACAAGCAAAAACACACGTGTTAAAATGCTTTCTAACAGATGCTGAGGTTCTCAGTCCAGCTGCCCTTGTAGCTGCTATTGCTTCTATAAAAATTCCAAAGAGTAAACCATTGGTAGCCAACTTCTTATACATGCCTGTAAACAGGAGGGCTCAGTTTTAAATAATTATGTCAGAAAAACTGACAACTGTGCTCTTTGCCAGAACAAGGATGAATAATTACATTGCCAGGAAATAATTAAGCAATTCTGACTGTCGACTCTTGCACTGTCTCTCTGATGTTCGGGCTGCATGCCTATCATGCACGCCCTCCTGGACAGGCCTCACACTGCTTTGATCTACGTTTCTTGAAGCAGTCAGTGGTGGGGCGGGTCAGAGTCTGGTCATTATAGAAGATGTTCTTGGGGGGCTATCACCTCCTCTATGTCCAACTTGGGTACTCTCTGCATTGACAATGCCAAGATCTAATGGCCAATATTTTTCAGGGTATATATTTTGTTTAAAATTTCAGGAAATGAGCAAAGCCTCGCTGCTGTAGGACCATTCGCTACACACACACACAGAAAGGAAGACTCAAAGAGCTACTGCAGCATTAACTATCAATTCCTAAAGAATGACAGCATCTTTCTGTAGAACAATCGGAACTCAGACAGAAGGCAGCTTTTAAACAACAAAAGCCAAAAGGCAGCCAGGAAGGAGAAACGTGTCATTGGCGAGACACTGAGAACTGACTTGCACTTCAAGCGCCGGGCCTGCCAGGTACCATATCAAGCCTTTGTGACTTAAGGGGGTTTATGAGTTGCTGGATGATTCTGCATTTGTATCAGCCGAGAACACCCAGACTGCCCATTCCCTACCTCCAAGGCAAGGGCTGTGATTGGAGAGGCATTTTCCATTCTCCCAAATACTTTATATCAGGAATAAAATGAAAACAGCTCCCCAAATCACGGCCCCCTTGATCATCCATCAGAGCATTCTGCTGAATAAGCAAAACAGACTGCCACTGCTTCAGAAAGGACAGAAGCCAACTTGAGATTCTGAGGCTGTGATGAAAAATAGGTCTTCACCAAGTGTGCTCAGCGCAGCGTCGGCAATTCACCAAGAGGAAATTGCTCTCCACTTAGGAGCTGACTCTGAGTGTACACATACCTCCCAGAACATACATATGTATATATACACAGAGATGGAACGCATATATATATACACACCTGCAAGGAACAAACACATGTCTGTACATACTGTGAGTAGGCAAGAACCAGCCTTTCTAACACCAATTTATTAATTCAGCAAGGAGCTCATTTGGCTTCTTTCTATCTGAAAGAAAAGTAAAAGCGCATCTCTCTGCAAAAAAAAAAAAAAAAAAAAACACAGACAAAAGGGAATTGTCTGCCATTCACAAGAGGCACGAGAGTCAGATATGAAAGTGGCAACACAGAGAACTCCTCCAGTACACTTAAAGGGTCACGGGGTAAATAGAACACTACACAGGGGAGCCCAGATGGCTGAGTTCTCGTCCCAGTTCTGCCTCCAGGGGACTTTGGGGCCTTAGGGCACTACAGCCTCTCCCTGTTCCTGCACCCATAGATGAAAGCACAGACCAGAAAGTTTGCAGCCCCCCCTTTTCCAGTTTGAAAATCATGGGACTCTACTAAAGGATAACCACCAAAAGTCCTGATGCTTTGTCAGAGTATTTTTGTCTTTCTCCAAATATTGATAATTAATGGATATTTCAAAGCTTAACACAGTCAGTAAAGATGTGTTAGTAAAGAGTCAATCACACAAACGAGCTGATTCTGTAAGTGATCAGAAACTGACTGGGAGCTCTGAAGAGCATTTCTGTCAATGGTGCTAATTAATGACTCAGAGAATCAGCCACTGCTGGATTTCAAGGAGCCCGTCCCTGCTTTCAAAGGCAGGGGACGCCTTCAGTTCTCCCCCATATCTACTCCAGCAGAATAGTCCTGCTTTTGCCTGTTTTGTTTTTTTTTTCACTTAGGCCTTCCTTGGAGGTTCCGTTTGGACAGAGAGATGCAGAGAGGGAATGGTGAGCTCAGTGCTCCAGGAGTAAGAGATGAACGAATGTGGAGTCTGCAGATAGACACATGGGTGAAGCTTGGGTTTTCGCAATTATGAGCTCATGACTTAGGCAGCCCAAACAGCATTCCTAGGCCTGAGTTACTGCATCTGTGCAGTAAGTCAATGCCCCCTTCCTTCCACATTTGAAGGTTATGTGAGGATGCATATATCTGGGCACAAAAGAACTTTAGAACAGTAGTGGGCACCATCGACACCCCATTCCAATATGATGGATATTCTCTTTATGACCTCTCCAGATTTCCAGTGACAGCAGAGAGCTTCCATGTCAAAGACAATGAAAGCAGAAGAAATAGTATCTATGCTATAAAATGCACACATACACAATGGTGAGAAATGCAGGATGTGTGGGAACTCAAAATATTATAAACACTCCATTTGTTGTATTTTGGTTTGGTGATACTGACTGTCTCTAGAATCTTTTAACCAAAAAAAAAAAAGGAAGCCAAGAAATAAATTATCTCATTTGAACAAAATCACAAAAGCTGGAATAACTAAAGGCAGTCATGAGCAATACATCAAATCAGTGTCTCCATAAGGAAAACCGTTAACACTTTAATAGCTACGAAACGAATCACTCAATTAATTTCCCACATGCTGAAACAGGTAACAATACATTTATCTGCCAGTATTCTACTCTCCATATCATATATTTCCACAACTGTTAGCAATTTTATTCAGCATAACGGGAAATAAGTTGCACCTCATGGATTCAGGGAGAGAAAGTGGCCTGAGGTCTGCTGCCAGCTGAGCGAGTTGATGGAAGAGGTTTCATTTCTCTGTTTTGGTTCTGTTTGTTTTTTCCTCTTTCCCTCTTAATCATTTCCAATGCACGTGCAGAGTGCTCCAAGTCCATCAGTGAGGACAAATGAGACCTCAAGGATC
Source organism: Neotragus pygmaeus (assembly GCA_006410875.1). Lineage (NCBI taxonomy): Eukaryota > Metazoa > Chordata > Mammalia > Artiodactyla > Bovidae > Neotragus > Neotragus pygmaeus. Next base: position 1,322,478 of record SJYV01054457.1, read on the forward strand.
TCTGGGCCAAAGATTTCAACACACAAACTAGGATCCCACAGGAAGTGACTGCAGCTCCACAGAGCTCCAGGACATGATGGACCTCCAAAGCAGTCATGAAGTCCATTCCCCAGCCTCAGGCTTCACTGAAGGGTCCTAGCTCCTCCCAAGCCCATGTCCTTAATAATCTCCTTGTGTGTGAATCCAAGACCCCAAGCCAAATCCCCCTTGCCTCATCAGTGCTGTCATTAACGACACCACGTTCAATCCCCTGGCCTCGAAGCAGACTCAGCTGGTGAAACAAAGGTCAGTAAACAGCATTTGCCTGGGCTCTGGAGACCCAAATGAAGGACGCACACCCCAGTCTCAGACCACACTGTCAGAAAAATCGCCTTCCGTGCTAACAGTATTTCCAAGTGCTATTGAGCCCTCACCTGTGAATAAGAGACAAGCACTCTCCCCTGGCTACCCTTTGGCCCTGAGAAAGAAGAGCCCGCTGAGCCACTAGGGGAACCCTGCCTTCCTGATAAACAGTAATGTCCAATGCTCTCCTGTTTCTCCTTCCTCAGCTCCAGAGTCTGCAGAGGTGTCACCTTGTAAATGAAACACTTTCAAGGAGGCCTGAAATCCTCCTTGCTTCGAAATTCTCCTTGATGCTGGGAACATCACCATAGGCTATGCATGATGCTGCTGTATTGGTACAAGAGCCATCTGTCTGAAATCACCTTACCAATCACTTTGTAATACCAACAATGTTCCCCTAGAGTCCCAGGAAGACCCAGCTTATACCAAATTCTACTCGTTTGGCCAATGGTGTATCCATGGATGAAATCCTGGTGCATTCTGAACACACAGGAGGACTTCCTCCAGCCTTGAAGAGAACCCAGCAGGTGAGGCATAAATCCTCACAAAGAACAAGAGAGTAGAGGGCTTACCTTGGGCTTCACCACCTTCATGAATGCCCCTCTGACCAAAGCTTCCTCTCGTTCTTGTTTGGTTACTTTCCGGGCATCCAGAAACTTCAAATTGGGCAGCTTGTGCAGAACAAAGCATCTGGAAGAGAACAGTCAGAGACAGCTCAGGAAGACTGGGGTGACGGACTCAAAGGTTCGTGCAGTTTATCTGATGTTCAGGAAACTACATCATTAAGTCTTCAGAAGTTTAGACCTTGGGTGCAGCTTCCCCCCACCTTCTTTCACAATGAATAATCACTCTTCGGGGAAATTCAAATGGTTCTGTTTTATACATACACTAATTCAAAACATACACTAATGGTTGTTCTTAAATCAAAGGTATACTCACAAGGTATACGCACACCTGGATTCACCAATAAGATCCTATCCATGTATTTACCTTTTTCCATTCTGGAAAATGGACCCAAAATCATTGATTCACAAGAAATTCTCAGAGGAAATAATCTACAACCTGATCATACCATTCATGTTACTGTCATTCTTATGGGTCACCTGTACTATTCTCATCTCTGAGAGAACCAAAAAATGTTCATTTTGAAGCTGAGACAAGAGACTTTAATTTGCCATCAGGACAATAATAATAACCTGGACAACTCTGGGATAGAAGAAAGAACACATATAGCCGAGAAATTGCTTCCTTGAGGGATCAGAGACATGCTGAGGACTTTTTTCTCATCATAACTGAGTTACTTCTACACTGGCACTATGAAGATTATCTCCATCAAGGAGAAACAAGGGGAGTTGGTTTCCAGTGGACATTAACAGCCAAATATGTCATATGGTCTCCCTGCAAAGAGTCTTTGGGATCCATTACCATCTTTAAGGATAACCGAATGACTGACTACTTGTGTGATGAACTATCTTTAAGCAGGTGAAAAGAAGACTCACCTGGTCAGAAGATAGGTACATAAACATATAAAAAATGATACAAACGGTATAGACACCTGCCTTTAGCTCTCCTTCCTCAGGGACAGTCACCGACCCAGATGCTTTCCGTCAAGCCCCCATACTCCTCCAATCAAAGGAGCAATTGTTTAGACCCTTTCCTGCTTAGGAAGAAAAGGTGGGTATCTAATGTCAAGAGCAGTAAGTCACATCATCTGCATGGGAATCTGACTTTTTCTCCCCGTATCCAGCATCCTCAGTATTCACTCACCTTTCCAACCCTCAAGACGTTTTCTCCTGCACCCCAGCCCACATTGCTTTCTCCCTTCTCGATACTCCCAGGAGGCATTTTTAGCACCCTACCGTCTAACACCATATTATTTTCTAATTGTCCTTCAGTTTAATGTCCTCACCAAAACTATAAGCTTCTTGAAGACAGGGACCAATTTTTCTTTCTCACTCTCAAACCATTTTGGAAAGAAGCATTAGAATGGACACTATAAAATACCAGTTCATTTCAGTTGCACAAATGTTTCTTAAGCACCTACTTCATGCCAGGCCTAGGCATACAGAGGTGATTACAACATGGTTCCTGCTCTTTCATTTCAGTTCAGTCACTCAACTGTGTCCAACGTTTTGTGACCCCATGGACTGCAGCATTCCAGGCTTCCGTGTCCATTACAACTCCTGGAGGTTGCTCAAACTCATCTCCATCGAGTCAGTGATGCCATCCAACCACCTCATCCTCTGCTGTCCCTTTCTCTTCCTGCCCTCAATCTTCCCAGCATCAAAGTCTTCAAATGAGCCAGTTCTTTGTATCAGGTGGCCAAAGTATTGGAGCTTCAGCTTCAGCATCCATCTTTCCAATGAATATTTAGGACTGATTTCCTTTAGGATAGACTGGTTGGATCTCCTTGTAATCCAAGGGATTCTCAAGAGTCTTCTCCAACACCACAGTTCAAAAGCATCAACTCTTTAGTGCTCAGCTTTCATTATGGTCCAGCTCTCACATCCACACATGATTACTGGGAAAACCATAGCTTTGACTAGATGGATCTTAGTCAGCAAAGTAATGTCTCTGCTTTTTAATATGCTGTCTAGGTTGGTCATAGCTTTTCTTCCAAGGAGTAGGCGTCTTTTAATTTCATGGCTGCAGTCACCATCTGCAGTGATTTTGGAGCCCAAGAAAATAAAGTCTCTCACTGTTTTCATTATTTCCCCATCTATTTGCCATGAAGTGATGGGACCAGATGCCATGATCTTCGTTTTCTGAATGTTGAGCTTTAAGCCAGCTTTTTCACTATCCTCTTTCACTTTCATCAAGAGACTCTTTAGTTCCTTTTCACTTTCTGCCATAAGGGTGGTATCATCTGCATATCTGAGGTTACTGATATTTCTCCCCCAGCAATCTTGATTCCAGCTTGTGCTTCATCCAGCCTGGCATTTCGCATGATGTATTCTGCATAGAAGTTAAATAAGCAGGGTGACAATATACAGCCTTGATGTACTCCTTTTCCTATTTGGAGCCAGTCCATTGCTCCATGTTCAGTTCTAACTGTTGCCTCTTGACCTGCATACAGATTCCTCAGGAGCAGGTAAGATGGTCTGGTATTCCCATTTCTTGAAAAAATTTCCACAGTTTGTCATGATCCACACAGTCAAAGACTTTAGTGTAGTCAATGAAGCAAAAATAGATGTTTTTCTGAAATTCTCTGCTTTTTCTATGATCCAACGGATGTTGGCAATTTAAGGAGTTCTAATATAATGGGGAAGATAGGTTCAAAGACAGAAATTAGAAATTGGTACAGCTAAGCACCAAGTTTGAGGTTATACACAGAGTAGCTTTGCGAGCACAAAGAAAGAAGAACAAGAAATCTTAAGAAAGCTTCAAAGAAACAAGCCATAAAGCAGTTCCCAAACACTATGTTTTTTTCTCAGTGCAAATGTTACTTGAGGTGTGAGCAGGCCTCCCTCATCAGTGGAGCCTTAGGTGCCCAAGGCCAGCACCCCCAGTTCATAGGATGGTCTCACATCATCAAAGGGCCTCACATATGCTTGTCCAGGTGAAAGACTCAGCAGATCACTCAAATGCCAAATAGCTCAGAGGTTTCTAGTCACAGCCTTCCTATGACTTAAAGTCAAAAATACTCTACATTCTTTTGTGGTATCCTTTTCCTGCTCAGAAATTTCCACCCCAACATCTGAGGTCCTGGAAATTTGACTACCTACTTCCTGCTGTCTCCCTGGCCTCAAGCTACTCATTATCTTCTCTCTTACTTCTCCCTAAGCCTCTTCTTTCCCTCTCTGAATGCCACCTAAGCTTACTCTAAACGAGGCAAGTTCTGCCAAGGCCCCAATACCTTTCTATCCTCGAGAAGAACTCCCACTGGCCTCAGTCAGTGTCAGAGAAAACTTCCATCTTCTGCTTGTAGCAGCAAAGTCTTGATGACAACAGATTCTTTCAAATAAAGACACGTACAGACAGAAACAATATGTCAGGAGTGACGCTCAAAGGAGTAAAGACACCCACTAAGTGTAGGGTGGGAAAAGATGAATATTCAGGTGAAGAAAAATCAGTATTAGAAAATCAGCCAATGTTTAATGATGGAATGAAAGATGTCTTCACGGGGCTGGCAGGAACCATGGTGACAACAGACAGCAGGTTGTCATTTCGCCCCACTTTGGATCACAGCCCTAAAATCAAAGGAGAGAGAGAGAAGCGCTAGCTTTTAAGCTAGTTAAAAAATTTTAGATGACAAAGAGCTACTGTTTTCAGAGCACTCTTCTTTCAACACCAAAGAAACATCCATGAAACAGGCTGCCAGCTCCCCTGAAACCAGGGGTGACCTGTCTCCCACCCAGTTGGTCAGCCTGGATTTCCAGGTGGTTGGTGCCTAATGATGTCCGAGAGACACTAGGAAGGCTCGTTCCAAATAGTTCAGTATGAGACTCAGCTCAGGACTCACAGTATGGCCCTTAGGAGATGTCTTCTTTCATTTATTTATACATTCACCCACCCAGCAAATACCTAGAGACTACCACCTGCCAAGAGCTGAGCTGGGTGCTAAGAATCGGTCTACACAGAACAGACAAGGTCCCTACTCTCAACGAACTTACATTCTAGCTCAGTGGGTCCCAGACTTGAGGAGGTGACAGAATCCCCCAGAGGCCTTGTTGAAACACAAATCACAGGGTCCCTCCCTAGAGTTTCTGATTCACTGCATCTGGAATGAAGTTTCAAGTTTACATCCTAGTAAGTTCCCATATCTCAGAGGCTGATATGCTGCTAGGCCTGCTGAGAATCACTGTCCATGTACATAAACACCACAAGGATGAATAGTTTTGGAATTGTGAAGTTGACAGGGTGGCCAAGTGTATCCTTCCCAGTTCAGCTAATGGTCTGTCCTGCCCCCAGTGTGATGCCCAGCGCCCAGACAGAAGCCATATCCACCAGACCTTCTTTCTTGCCCCTTGGTGGTTTGGAACCAGCCCTAAACCAGCTCTGCCAATGCTTAGTCAGTGAGCTTTCTGCCTGCCTGTCCCATTCTGGTCTTGGGAGATCTATTTCCCTTTGTTCTAGGTCATGTCAGGGTGTCAAAAGCTGCAGCTTCAATCCTGAGTATAATACAAGTTTGCCATAAAAATACAAGAGAGGATTCCCGAAGCCACAGAATGAAGGCTTTTACAATATCAATTCAACCCTTGTAAATTTAATCCAGGGTTATTTGTTGCACCAAAAATCTCTTTACTGTGATGTATTACTTAGTTACCAGGGTTATCACAGCCGTATCCTAAAGTTGCATAGTACATAAAACATTTCAGTTAACAATGCGGGAAGGTTAACTCCCCCAGATAACCTGCAATCACCAGGGCTAGTCCAGATGACAGGCCTCTGTCAGCTTCCACGAGCTATTGATGGTTCAATCAGTTTGTTTTGAAGGTAAAGTACAACAAAAGGGCAGTAAACTTATTCAGACTGTCAACAGGGGCTATCGGGAATGGGGCTTGCAGGTAAGTAATTCTGGGTGTTTTAAAGCTATTATCAAACAGCAATGGTTGAAGGAAGAGACAGCTACTAATAACACAGAAGGCAGCCATCATAAACCACTTTATGGCAGAAACCCCCGTCCATAAATCCTGCGGCACCCGGAGACAGCTTCAGATTTATAAAACTGCTTGTTAAGCCAGGGCACTGCTTAATGAAAAGAGATCCGTCTAAGTTCTAAGGCTCACATCCCCAGCTCCAGAGGGCAATGCCAATTTCCCTGACCTTCCCAAGGTGGTTGGGAGAAAGCCTTAGGGCCGGGAGGGGTGCTGGCTGTGACACGCAGGGTGAGGTTACCCAGAGGAGACCAGGGATCCTGGGAAGGTTTTCAAAGAACCACCTGTCTCTGTACACAGATTCTCGAAAAGTGAGACCCACACACAGTTTTTCAGGTTTCTCTCTCTTTTCATAGAGGAAGTGCCATTTCCTGAAAGAAATCCTCTAAAGAGATGCTTACAACTGGTAGGGGGACAAAAACAACAGCAGAAAGCCTTTTTTGGTTTGTTTGGTTTTTGCTCCCAAGTCAGTTTTCTCTACCAAAAGCTCTGGCACTTTTCAACTAGACTTCAAAGGGAAGGGAGGATGCTGTCTCCTGCCCACATCTGCTCCCCCGGGGGATCTGGCTGCTCCCCAGGCCCTCCGCACAACTACAGGCACACTGAGATGATCTCCTACATCTGCTCCCGGGGCTGGCTGCCATGTTTCTTCTTCTGAGACTCTACCCAAGAAACACCACATTTCCAGATCTCAAGGGAACTGCATGTGGAGGCACGGGGACTTTTCCCATCTCCTTCCCGTTACAGCATTCTATGCTTCTTCCTATTGCCTCTTGCTGCCTTCTCGCTCTCATGCATGGGAAACGGGGAGACAAGCTGGGGGTCACCCCCCACCGGGGGCCCCTGAAGGCAACAATAAGTGATCCATGAACTGTTCTCATCTTTTCACAAAGCTTAACAGAAAAGCGTGAACACGCCAACAGAACATCAAGCTTCTTTGCTCTGGATGGCATCAACCCCAGTTGGTAACGCTGCTTACCTCATGCTGATCAAAAACACTGATCAACAGCTAAATGTCTCTGACTAATTTTGAAAAGTTAGCAGCTGCTTAAATGAAGCTTACTGAAGAGACCAAAGCTTTCAAGTGTATGTGTTGGAGGGAAAAACAAGAGGGAGGTCTTCCCAACAAAAAAGCGTGTGGACTCACAGGGTAGAGGAAAGAGCCGAGACTCTGGGCTTAGCTTCCTGTGTGACCTTGGCTCGGTCTCTGCCACCTGCCTGAGCTCCAGTTTCTCCATCTGTGCCATGAAGGGGGTGGGCTATAGCTGCCCCAGCCTCTTAAGCTTCAGTGTGCTTGCTTGATTTCTATGTGCCTCCAAGTTGATCTACAATAAATACATCCATATTCTCCTCTCTTTCGTATTGCTCCAATTTGCTTGTCTCACTGGCCCCTCACACCTTCAGGTAAGGGAGGACGGTGAGGAAAAGTCAATAAAGACCACAGAGTAATGAACAAACACCGCGAGTGAAGAGATGACAACGCTCTCCCTCTAATGAGCCGAGGTGAGCTCACCTGCAGCATTAATGAACGCCTGACAACCAGCCAAGGCCAGCTGATTCCCCTCACAGTTCACCAGCAGCACGTTTGAAGTCTCCGTGCAAATAATACGCCCATAGGACAGACCAAGGCCCTCTGCAGAGGGGAACCAGCAATTACTCTGCGGGTTTCTGTCACTTTGATCTCTAGGTCGTGACCTTTGCTTTCCTGTGATCTTCAAAGCCCAGATTGCAGATTAGCTGGAGAATGCTCACTGGGTTATGTAAGCCGCAAGTTTCCCAGCTCCTCTACGGCTGGGAAATGGTGGAAGCCCAGGGCGGCCAGCAGCGGCCGGCCGGGCCCTCCCGCCTGCGCCTTGGCTGAGTGTGACAGACACTGCGCAGGCCTCAGGGCTGCTCCCCGGGAGGGGACAAAGAAAGGGCGTCATGTTTTAAAGAATTTCAAGCTGTAAGGAATACAGAGGAGCCGACTGAGGAGGAGGCAGGAAGGAGAGACTCGCCAGAGACTGGAGTGGCAGGAGACAATAAGGATTTCGTGCCAGGAGGATTTAGTGAAGCTGTGCTCAGAGCCCAAGACACCAGCGGCCTTGTCTGCTGCCTGAGGTCTAGCACTGTGTACCCTGACCTGAACTCCACCACCTTTCCTTAGCAAGAGGAAAGAAAAGACTGACAAAGGAAGATAAGAAATAGACCACACTGGGCATCCAAGCTCCCCAGACTTGACTCATTGTCTGGCCAGTATTCAAGTCCATGGGAGACCCCAAGGGGATCCTCGGGATGATGGTGGGCCCCCAGCTCACCTGGCTGCCTCACTCTCTTCCCGCCCCAATCCTGAAGGCGGCTGCACCTTCAGGCCCAGCACCACCACTCAGTGTGAACCTCCATTCAACATTCACTCCAAAATAGCTGCCCAGGGCGTGCACACAGCAGAGCCGCAGCAGGTCTCAGCGCCTATAATAACATGGCAATGGACACATTTCAGCCACGAGCCATGACGAATGGCGTAGAGAAACCCCAGGCTCAGCTTTGCTCCTGTCCCAGCAGGTCCAGGGCACCGCTAAACAGCCTGGTAGTATGCTCATGTTCACATGCAGATTTAATGAGGCTGTTTTACTGTGTGGACATGTGCCAAGAAAATCCAACTGGGCACATGGGGGGCAAGTGAGGAAGGAAAAGGGGTGCTGTGGGGGGAGGGGAGGAAAGCACCCACAGAAACTGAAGCAGCTCTGGGGTCATTTCCAATAGCTCCATAAATCTGGTCACTTCCCATTTCTGGTCCAGTGATTGGCCACAACGTGACCTAAAACTGGGCTGACCTCTCTGAAATCAACATCTCTCACGGAAATGAAACAAGAGACACACTTGTTTTGATGTATGGCTGGGTGACATATTATAAATATTACATCACATAACCACAGAGAATGCCAATCAATAAGATTTTTTTTTAGCAGAACTAAATGAACCATGGGTTCTTGCTTCTGAATACACTCCTTTAAGTTTCCTACTACTGCTTAAATGATTAATAGAAGACATATTGTCAGAAAATGTACTTAAAGTGAAAAACAGTAAACTGTAGAAATATCATTCATGTTTTCAGCCATTTTATAGTGAAAATGTCTCATAAATTTGCATAGAGGCCCTCCTATTAGGTTCTCAGTAACAGCTTGAAGGAATGCCGACCTCATGCTTTGTGGATGAAGGGCCAGGAAAATATTTTACCGAAAGGAAACAAAAGGTGGCTACATTGCTTTGTAGAAACCCAAATGCCACAGGAACTTGGCATTCAGAAGTCTTGTTGTGAAACTCTAAAACTTCTCAGGGACAAATAATGCACAAGCTCCAGGATGAATAAAGGAGGGCTTTTTACAGACCACAGAACAGAAAGGCCTCATCCACCCATTCATCTCATCCAAATGCAAGGGTGATGATGCTTGTTAAACCAGATATTAAAAATAAGTAAAATGAATTAAAAAATTAGAACTCCCATAGAATAGGCCTACAAGTCCGCTCATGCAGTCAGTACGTCACTGGGTGGGCCCACACTGAATCCTCCGTCCACTGTTCGTAGTTCCTGTTTCTCTCAGAGGGTGAGCATCTTGCCAGTGTTGTGGATTTTCTAAGGTAATTCTAACCAGATGCAAGTCCAGCTGTATGTCGCCCCTAGAATCCAGCTCCTCATGGCAATCTTGACATATATGCAGTAACACATAGCCTTCCCAGCTGCAGCCCCCAACGGCCTCTGGGGTAACAGATCAGAAGTTAGGAGGGTATGATTGAAGGGTACCCAAGCATGCCCAGGAGAAGGATCACTCTTCTAGAATCCAATCTTTCCTAAAAAATCATGACCAAACAACCAACACTTGGGTGGATCCTGAAGGGGAGATCCTTGCTTTTTAATTGCATTTGTTGATATCCGAGCGCATCTACTTCCAAATAGGCAGTGGGCGCTCAAGGTGCCCAAAGAGCCCCGCATTTCTCTACAAGTATTCAGTTCATCAGAGGGAAGGGTGATTTCAAGCCACCTCCTCTAGACAGACACCAAGCCCATATTCCACAGCCAGCACTACTTTCGGTATTGATAAGGCTTCAAAGAGCAAGAAGATGCTGTCCTGACTTTCAGGAAGCTGTTCTCTGGATGTTGACATGTATGAAGTAGTAAGAGAAATGTGTAAGAAGGAATAAATAAAATGGTATGAGTGGTGAAAGAGGGTCTGTCACTGCCTGGGAGGACAGTGTCACAGAACAGCAGAGCCAACAAAGAATTTAAATATTCTTCAGTCCAGTCGTTCTTAATTAAGCGTCAATGTCACCTATTGCCTATTTTGTTGGATTTGGCACTAAATGAATCAAAACACCCTGGATGAATCACAAGTAGAGCCTTGGTTAAGGGTCACTGATCGAAACTGTCCTCCCCATTTTAAAAGTCCCACCAGCAAAACTAGACTCTATATCAGATCTTTTGATCTGGCTCCTTATCCCACAAGTCTGAGTATTTTTTTCCAATGAGACTAGTTACAATAACAACAATAAAAATTAGTATTAGCTTTTCTTTTTCTTTTACACCCTTATAAAGCTTTCTTTGAGACTGAATAGAGTGGAGTGGGAGATTTTCTTCAGTGTGTTCAGTTCAGTCGCGTCCGACCCTTTGCAACCCCATGAAGTGGGGGTTGCACGCCAGGCCTCCTTGTCCATCACCAACTCCCAGAGTTTACCCAAACCCATGTCCATCGAGTCGGTGATGCCATCCAGCCATCTCATCCTCTGTTGTCCCCTTCTCCTCCTGCCCCCAATCCCTCCCAGCATCAGGGTCTTTAGTATGTTGCTCTCATTCTAAAAAAAATGCCTACAGTTCAGCTCACATATAACATCATGAATGGGTAAATGAATGAACTTGTGTGTGGATGTGTGCATATACACGCACGCATGTATATGTACACATACACAAGTTATTGGGTGGTTTGAAAGAATTAAAACCAGAAATCTGAAGAAAAAAGTCAGAAAACAAGAATTTCCCCAAAAATGCCTGGTTTACTAAACATGATATCTGAGAGAACTTTCTTCCACCACCTGATCCTTCTAAGATATATTTTATAATAAGTTGCTGCCAGAAGATAAAGTGTTTTAAAACAACATACATGAAATCACCTGTTAAAGGTGCCAAAGTTGATGAGAGTAACTGTTAAAGAAGAAAATTAAGTTCTAAGTGATTAACTTAGAAGATTGATTTAGAAATTTTAACTATTCACTTGCTGGATATTAACCATATATCTCCTATGAGAAATCACATTCAAATCAACAGTATCACATCCCAGATAAAAGTCTTCATGAGAAAAATTGATTTATTACAGTTCTTTTAAGATAGGGATAGAACTTTATTCTAAGATGGCTTAAAAATAGTCTAATATTCCTTCAAAATTCTTCCCAATGAAGTACAACTGAAATTCTGCTGTACCCTTACTAACATGTATGTTTCTTTTTAAATATATAATTTGAAAGAGATTTCACTATTTCTTATAGCTTTGTCTTTATACAAAACGCATGCCCTTAAATACACTCCTTCATCACCACAGATTTAAAAATCTGAACCCCAACAGGACGAGTTCCTCTCAAACTATTATCCTCTCTCACCAATCTTCCAAAACTTACTTTCTAGTAGTCCTTCCTACTAAACAGATAGTCAATACCAAAATCAGATTGATTATATTGATTATATTCTCTGCAGCCAAAGATGGAGAAGCTCTACACAGTCAGCAAAAACAAGACTGGGAGCTGACTGTGGCTCAGATCATGAACTCCTTATTGCCAAATTCAGACATAAACTGAAGAAAGTAGGGAAAACCACTATACCTTTCAGGTATGACCTAAATCAAATCCCTTATGTTTATACGGTGGAAGGGAGAAATAGTCAAGGAATCAGATCTGATAGAGTTCCTGAAGAACTATGGACGGATGTTCATGACATTGTACAAGAGGCAGTGATCAAGACCATCCCCAAGAAAAAGAAATGCAAAAAGGCAAAATAGTTGTCTGAGGAGGCCTTACAAATAGCTGAGAAAAGAAGAGAAGGTAAAGGCAAAGGAGAAAAGGTAAAATATACCCATTTGAATGCAGTGTTCAAAAAAACAGCAAGGAGAGATAAGAAAGCCTTCCTCAGTGGTCAGTGCAAAGAAATAGAGGAAAACAATAGAATGGGAAAGACTGGAGATCTCTTCAAGGAAATTAAAGATACCAAGGGAACATTTCATGCAAAGAAGGGCACAATAAAGGACAGAAATGGTATGGATCTAACAGAAGCAGAAGATATTAAGAAGAGGTGGCAAGAATACACAGAAGAACTGTACAAAAAAGATCTTCATGACCCCGATAACCATGATAATGTGATCACTCACCTAGAGCCAGACATCCTGTAATGCAAAGTCATGTGGGCCTTAGGAAGCATCACTATGAACAAAGCTAGTGGAGGTGATGGAATTCCAGTTGAGCTGTTTCAAATCCTGAAAGTTGAAGCTGTGAAAGTGCTGCACTCCTTATGCCAGCACATTTGGAAAACTCAGCAGTGGCCACAGGACTGGAAAAGGTCAGTTCATTCCAATCCCAAAGAAAGGCAATGCCAAAAAATGCTCAAACTACCGCACAATTGCACTCATTTCACATGCTAGCAAAGTAATGCTCCAAATTCTCCAAGCCAGGCTTCAACAATACGTGAACTGTGAACTTTCAGATGTTCAAACTGGATTTAGAAAAGGCAGAGGAACCAGAGATCAAATTGGCAACATTCAGTGGATCATCAAAAATCAAGAGAATTCCAGAAAAACATCTATTTCTGCATGACTACACCAAAGCCTTTGACCGTGTGAATCACAATAAACTGTGGCAAATTCTTCAAGAGATGGTAATACCAGACCACCTGCCCTCCCTCCTGAGAAATCTGCATGCAAGTCAAGAGGTAACAGTTAGAACTGTAAAAGACTGGCTTCAAATTGGGAAAGGAGTATGTCAAGGCTGTATATTGCCACCCTACTTATTTAACTTATATGCAGAGTACATCATGCAGAATGCTGGACTGGATGAAACACAAGCTGGAATCAAGAAGGCCGGGAGAAATATCAATAACCTCAGATATGCAGATGACACTACCCTTATGGCAGAAAGTGAAGAGGAACTAAAGAGTCTCTTGATCAAAGTGAAAGAGGAGAGTGAAAAAGCTGGCTTAAAGCTCAACAATTCAGAAAACTAAGATCATGGCATCCAGTCCCATCACTTCATGGTAAATAGACGGGGAAACAATGGAAACAGTGAGAGACTTTATTTTCTTGGGCTCCAAAATCATTGCAGATTGTGATTGCAGCCATGAAATTAAAAGAACTTGCTCCTTGGAAGAAAAGCTATGACCAACCTAGGCAACATATTAAAAAGCAGAGACATTACTTTACCAACAAAGTTTCACATAGTCAAGGCTATGGTTTTTCTGGTAGTCATGTATGGATGTGAGAGTTGGACTAAAGAAAGCTGAGCAGAGAAGAATTGATTCTTTTGAACACTGGTGTTGGAGAAGATTCTTGAGAGTCCCTTGGACTGCAAGAACATCAAATCAGTGAATACTAAAGGAAATCAGCCCTGAGTGTTCACTGGAAAGACTGATGTTGAAGCTGAAACTCCAGTACTTTGGCCACCTGATGCAAAGAATTGACTCATCGGAAAAGACCCTGATGCTGGGAAAGATTGAAGGTGGGAGGAGAAGGCAATGACAGAGGATGAGATGGTTGGATGGCATCACTGACACAACGGACATGAGTTTGAGTAAGCTCTGGGAGCTGGTGAAGGACAGGGAGGCCTGGCATGCTGCAGTCCATGGGGTTTCAAAGAGTTCACACGACTAGTGACTGAACTGAACTGAACTGAGTCCTCCCTACCTTTTATTTCTTTCCTTCCTCCCCTTCTTTTTCCCTCCCTCTTTGTACATTGATTCAGGTGGGGTGCTAGTGAGAGCTTACATTATAACTGAGAGAAAAGCTATACATATGAAAACATCATTTAAAACGTTTAAAAACAATAATCAAGAATGAGAGCATACAAAATTTTAAATGAAGAGCAAAAATAAAATGAGTTTCGTAAAATGGGTAAGATCAAAAAAGACTCCCTAAAGAGGATTTTGGGTTAGGTATTTCAAAGCTGANCAAAAAATCAAGAGAATTCCAGAAAAACATCTATTTCTGCATGACTACACCAAAGCCTTTGACCATGTGAATCACAATAAACTGTGGCAAATTCTTCAAGAGATGGTAATACCAGACCACCTGCCCTCCCTCCTGAGAAATCTGCATGCAAGTCAAGAGGTAACAGTTAGAACTGTAAAAGACTGGCTTCAAATTGGGAAAGGAGTATGTCAAGGCTGTATATTGCCACCCTACTTATTTAACTTATATGCAGAGTACATCATGCAGAATGCTGGACTGGATGAAACACAAGCTGGAATCAAGAAGGCCGGGAGAAATATCAATAACCTCAGATATGCAGATGACACTACCCTTATGGCAGAAAGTGAAGAGGAACTAAAGAGTCTCTTGATCAAAGTGAAAGAGGAGAGTGAAAAAGCTGGCTTAAAGCTCAACAATTCAGAAAACTAAGATCATGGCATCCAGTCCCATCACTTCATGGTAAATAGACGGGGAAACAGTGGAAACAGTGAGAGACTTTATTTTCTTGGGCTCCAAAATCATTGCAGATTGTGATTGCAGCCATGAAATTAAAAGAACTTGCTCCTTGGAAGAAAAGCTATGACCAACCTAGGCAACATATTAAAAAGCAGAGACATTACTTTACCAACAAAGTTTCACATAGTCAAAGCTATGGTTTTTCTGGTAGTCATGTATGGATGTGAGAGTTGGACTAAAGAAAGCTGAGCAGAGAAGAATTGATTCTTTTGAACACTGGTGTTGGAGAAGATTCTTGAGAGTCCCTTGGACTGCAAGAACATCAAATCAGTGAATACTAAAGGAAATCAGCCCTGAGTGTTCACTGGAAAGACTGATGTTGAAGCTGAAACTCCAGTACTTTGGCCACCTGATGCAAAGAATTGACTCATCGGAAAAGACCCTGATGCTGGGAAAGATTGAAGGTGGGAGGAGAAGGCAATGACAGAGGATGAGATGGTTGGATGGCATCACTGACACAACGGACATGAGTTTGAGTAAGCTCTGGGAGCTGGTGAAGGACAGGGAGGCCTGGCATGCTGCAGTCCATGGGGTTTCAAAGAGTTCACACGACTAGTGACTGAACTGAACTGAACTGAGTCCTCCCTACCTTTTATTTCTTTCCTTCCTCCCCTTCTTTTTCCCTCCCTCTTTGTACATTGATTCAGGTGGGGTGCTAGTGAGAGCTTACATTATAACTGAGAGAAAAGCTATACATATGAAAACATCATTTAAAACGTTTAAAAACAATAATCAAGAATGAGAGCATACAAAATTTTAAATGAAGAGCAAAAATAAAATGAGTTTCGTAAAATGGGTAAGATCAAAAAAGACTCCCTAAAGAGGATTTTGGGTTAGGTATTTCAAAGCTGATAGTTTAGAAGTAGAGAGAAGAAAGAATAGCATTTTCACTTTGGACTCCATCAAAGACCAAAGTCAGGGACCTTACGGAACTTTCTCTTGAGATTGTATATAAGCTCCCTAAACTTTCATGGGAAGGCCTCTTTCTCCAAGATGTGACTCTGAAGCAGACAGGAAGATCTTACAACACAGAGCAGGGGCCAGCGAAATACAGCCCATGGGTCTAATTTGGCCTGCTGCATGTTTTTGTAAATAAAGTTTTATTGGAACACAGCATTGCCCATTCATTTATAAACTTCATTACTACTTATTCACTATAATAGAAGAGTTGAATAGTTGCAACAGAGGCCACATGACTTTCAAAGCATACAGTATTTAATATCCAGCCCTTTACAGACATGTTGGTTAACCCCTGGGCTAGACCACTCAACATCTTTTCATTTTTCTTGGCTCTTGTTACCCTCAATGAAGGGAGACTATAGGGTACCCAATAGGGTAAAGTTTAATATAGCATGAAGGGACCACTGATGCTTACCAGACATCTATTATGCACCCCAGAGTATAATATTATCTCTCCAAAAATGTCATTTTTTTCTCCTCATACTATGCTCAAACCCCTAGATACTCACCTATATCTCTTGTAGTCTTCCTCATCCTTTTCCAGGCTGACGAGCTCATTGGGACATGCCACATTCCCCAGGAGGCTGAGGTACTCCAGAGCTGGTGTGACTTCTGCCAGGTGATCAAGCAGATACTCCAAGTCAGTGATGTGACAAAGGTTAAGGATCTTGGTCCAGAAAGACAACAGGCTTAGCAGGGGACACAGACCATAACTGACAGGCACAGCCTAGCAGCTGATGAACCCCATCTGCTCCCAGGACGTGACATGGACGGGGGTTGAAATCAACTTGCTGTGGGTGTCTGACATGGTTAGTTTTTCACTCCCACTGAGGACACAGCTCAACTTTTAATGAAAGCAAGAAATTACTTCCAAAGGTCTCATCAGAAATACACTGTTTCTCCTTTGGGGGCAGTCCATCATTAAAACTTGGGAATAGCACGGATACAAACTGGGATTGGCCTCCTCTGTGACCTGAGAGCCTGCTGTGGAGCTAGGCGTTGCTCAGTGGCCTCACTAGTGGCAATAATACATCACATTGGGTAAAAAGGAGTACAAGGCTAAGAAGAAAAGACAAACAGAACAGGTGTAGGCCATGAATAGAGGCCATGACTACCGGGAGCCTATCAGTGAAGAGAAAGCTAACATTATATCAGCAGACAAATGGGGCCCTTACCAGGAAATGACGGTACAGCATCCACGGGCTAAATACATGATGGGAGATGCCACTGGTAAGAATCAAAGAGTGGGGGTACCCTTTCCAGGAAAGGAAGGTCAAATGAAATAAAAGGGCTGCCCTTACTCTGTGAGGATGCTACCTAACCTTAGGGGTGTTATCCCAATTTTCTCACACTTCAGTTTGTCAATTGAACTCCAAACCCAACCAACATCTGAATCCAGTCGCTAACATACTTGCCAGAGGATCACCACAGGGAAGTTTAAACTAGCTCTAACAACCATAAGAGAGAGTTTTCGTTCCCCCAGAGACTGAATTCCCACACAGTGACTCAATTTAGCTAGTTGGGGAGGTCACAAAGAATAAGTAATTCCTCTCTTCCCTGTAATGGCCTTTCAGATGGTTGAGGCTCACATATCTCCCTTCAAATTTATACTCTCTAAACTAAGTGCCTTCGAGCACTATTCATACATAAGCCATGTAAAGATCACATGGAAGAACAGCAGTAGACTGGGAGGGAGCAAGAGCAACACAGTGAAAGGGAAAGCTCACGAGCAAGAGAGGGGAAGTCTAGTTAAAGAGGGTCTGAGCGTCCTCATGGGTTGCGGGTGTCTACTGGCCAACATCATCATTTCCTAAACAGACAGGACACTGTACAACCAAGTTATTGATCTCTCAAATCTTCAACAAATGATATACAGGAATGGCCACAAAGGATCACTGGAATGAGGAGGACAGATTAGAAGCATATGGAGAAGATGAGTGAGAAGGTCCTACCAAGGAGGTCAGCTTGAAATACAGAGGGTAAGTGACCAGGAGTCAAAACTTTAGTGAATTTCATCACTCAAGACAAAACATACTTAACACTTCTTAAAGTTCAGTCACCACACTCTTTAAGAAAAGTATCTAAATAAAACTAATTAAAATGACAACGAACAATTTCAGGGAAAACTTGCCTTTTCCAGCAAGTTCTATCTTCGGATGTTTCACAGTCATTAAACAAAGAAAAAGAAAAACAAGGAATCTTGCCAGTACTCTCCTACGAGTGCTGCCCTTCCACCCAGGCAAAAGCATCTCAGAGACCCCTGTGCTTTGCAGTGCCTTCCGCAAAAATTTCTCAGTCTTAGTCCAGTATGCAGGATGGGCCAGGGTCAGCAGCATCACTCAGGTGGGATACTCCATGCCTTGACTTGGACCTGCATACACTGCAGCCCAAGTCCTGGTTTCTCCCCTTCAGGGTTCTCTCCAACCTTCTTGCCCACATATGGTACCCAGTGGATATGCCAAAGAACAACAGGACTCACACCCGTTAGGCTTCCCAGGAGTCTCAAGCCAGGTCCTAGTTCAAGGGGGCAGCCAGGCAAGCTGAACATTCTTACTGGCCAGCACTGTGTTTCTGTAAAATTCCAAAAGAGCAGGCCACCAAAATGGCACTGATGTGTTGCTCTGAAATGATTCAAAGTATTTATGTAGACAATGGCCCTGGAGAATCCATGGGAAGCCCTTTCTACTATGGACAACAAAGTCCAGATCAAACCTATTTCTCTCTTAGAGACAAATTACTTAAACTTTCATCTTTTTTTCACCTACTGTACAAAGGTGAGAATGTGAAGAAATGGAACTCAAAACTAGCAAGATCTCCAAGGTAGACAAACACTAGACAACTGAGTTGGCTTGAAGTCCCAGTCATTCCTCAACATTTGGTAATTAGCGATGGGAAGGCTTGCATTCTACCATCCAGGGAAGTAGTGGTAGTGGTTTAGTCGCTAAGTCATGTCCGACTCTTGCGACCCCACGGCCAGTAGCCTGTCAGGCTCCTTGGTCCATGGGATTCTCCAGGCAAGAACACTGGAGTGGGTTTCCATGTCCTCCTCCAGAGGATCTTGCCAAACCAGGGATTGAACCCAGGTCTCCCACATTGCAGGTGGATTCTTTACCATCTGAGCCACCTGTAAAACTTAATTAAATAATGAAGTTATAAGGGAATTTACAGGAAAAAATAGAAAAAGTTCTCATACATAGTATAAAAGAGATTGTTTTCTAAATATTTCAATGTATGGTATCTGTCCACTTAAAAATTTTAATTTGCTTCAACACATTTTTTATTACAAATACACATTCATCTCCATACCTAATTTTGTGTTTGTAATTATACAGTCTTTGCCTTTAAGAGAGCCTCTTCAAATTATGTAAGCATCACACTTCGCAAAATCTGGATCTGCCTCTTAGCAGGAGGCTGTGGAAATGGAAACTCATTTGAATGTCTTGATCATGGGAATTTCTTGGGCAAAGGGTCTGCAGGCTTCAACAAGCTTCAGCCATTTTGTGCCAGCAAATCCAAGAGGACTCATTGGAGTCTCAGAGTCTGCATCCTCTAGGATATTTTGTGTAGCAGAAGCAAGTTCTTCTTCCTGAGCCTTCCAACTACCTGCTAAGTAATCATTTGGGCAGGGCAAGGTGGTCCCCTCGAATGCACACTGGTGAGGGATCACTTGCACCTACTCCATGCTCTGGACAAGAACAACATCATTATGTTGACACCACCACTGGAGACTGAAACGTGAGAAGTTTCCATCGGTTTCTTCATCTCCTGGGTCAATAAGGACAAGCACAGCCTTGTCGTGCCTGACTGTGCACTTGGGATGGAAACTGTCACATTCCTTCTGTCAAGGTGCAGAGAAAATTAACTGGAGACAATCAGCCGAGGGAACTTGGCATCTCCAGCTAACCAATACTACCTTAGTGAAGACACTTTCAAGGATTCTCCTAAGGGTGATTTTTTTTTCCTCTCCTTTTAAAATGTGAAGCTATCTGGCACAGTTTCAACTCTCTCCAGCTGGGTTCTCAGCACACACCTGGTTTCCCTCATCAAGTCTTCTCCAGAGTACTTGCCATTTACTTTTCTCACTGCTGTCTATAGAAAGTTGCCATTGCGGAGCCCAGCTGTCATGGCTAGGTTTGCCAAGGGAGATTTTCTGCAGAGGGCCCAAGATCAAAGCCACATCTTGCCTTGAAAGTTTGGAGCCCGAGGGAGGAGGGGAATCTCATGGTGTCATGTTGGGTTGCACAGGTCTGAAGCTGCTTCCCAGGTGAGAATGGGCACATCTCTCCCTCTGTGTTCAACTCCAGGTCAAAGGGCAGCACCCATGACTCCTGGGGGTATTTCAATTAGAGCTTATCCTGATAGAAGATTTTCAAATGCTGAACAGCCTACATGACACGTTTGATTCACACGCACACAGGTGTCTGAAAGATTATCACATTCAGATAACAACTAAGGAAACTTGCAGTCAGTAATCACACAATGACTAAAAGGCAGTCTATATTCAGACCTAGTTCCTACAAAACAACAGTTCCAGGGGCCACAAAGAGAGGGATTCAAAAAACAAAAACATGAGGAGTCTTCTGCGCTTTTGTAGAACATCACCAGGTGCTGTCATCTGGTTGTACTCCGTACCTCGGTTACTTTCAATCTGGGATCATTCATTTAAGGCATCAAAGCCTTGGCTAACAGTAAAATGTGCAAGGAACTTGTAAAGGTTCAAGGTGTTAAAGTGATTTCTCTCAACAATACTCTCAGATGTATAATAGTCAAGGTACAGGTAAAGAAAATGAAGCCTCTGACAAGATACAGGCCCTTCTTCAAGATGACACAGTAAATTGCTATGGGAACTCCAGTCTGGCCTCCTAGCTCCATTCACTGGTCTCCTAACCACAGCCCAGCTGTGGAACATGGAGCACTATTCTTTCTTCCCGTCGGCATCACAGTTCCCAGCTATCTCTTCCTGCATGTGCTGAAGCCAACAGAGAATCAGAAAATAATGAAATAAGTGTGATTTAAAATGAAGTCAGCTTATCGCCTTTCCTC
Organism: Neotragus pygmaeus; assembly: GCA_006410875.1. Taxonomy (NCBI): domain Eukaryota; kingdom Metazoa; phylum Chordata; class Mammalia; order Artiodactyla; family Bovidae; genus Neotragus; species Neotragus pygmaeus. The sequence goes on from SJYV01054457.1 coordinate 1,343,131, forward strand.
TACCCACCCCCAAAGGCAAGTGGGAGAGAACCATTTGGCTAACGATCTTTTCCTGACATTTCCGTTGTTCCCTTATTCGGGGCTGGGTATTTAGACATGATACGGCGGAGACTGTCCATGCTTATGGGTGAGTGGGTGAGTGAGAGAGGGGGGGAGAATATGAGTGCTGGGGAGAGAAGTCAACACCATGGCTAGTGACAACAGTCACTAGACAAAGAGAGAAGAGATCAGCAATGAACAGGGGATGAAGAGCTAGACTGAGACAACCAGGTCTACCAGAACAGGAGCCAAACTTGAGGGCTGAACAGAAATGAAACAAAGGGCTAAGAGGGCAAGGAGGAAGCATGCAGTGGGCAAGGGAGCCACCGGTGAATCTAGAAGAAATGTGCCAAATACTTGGTTTGGGTTCTGGACTCTCCCTCATATTTATTCTACCTTTGATATGTGGCTTGCTTTGGCCATGGGGCAGCAACATCTCTGATGCAAACAGAGTTTGAAAGGTAGTTGCACATTGAGCTTTGCTCTTGGGGCATCCCTCCCACATGGAGAGGCCTGTGCTAGCCTGTTGGAGACATGGAGTTCCACTAAGAAGCAATACCAACCTCCAGACATATAAGCAAGGCAATCTCAGATCATCCAGCCCTAGCAGAGCCTCCAAATAACTGTGGCTGCCTGAGTGACCCATGGAAGATGAGCAGAACCACCCAGCTGAGCCCTGCCCAAATAGCTGACATACGGAATTATAAACAAAAAGATATTGGGTTTTTTAAGACTCTAAGTTTTGGAATGTGTTACTGTGCAGCAAAGCTAATGAACAAAGCCCAAGTTTAAGGTATTTCATGGAGTAGCATCATGGCACCTCATAACTGCTGTAGAGCCGGGGTATTCAAACAAGCAGGTGGGAGAATCAGTGGCTGAAAAGACAGAGGATGGCACATAGCGTTCCTGCTGCTTTTACCTGTCTTTCATTTTTTGACTTCTTGGTCAAGTGTACAAGGTAAGGAAGCCAACCTTTGGGATCATACCAGTAGATCAGAGGAGAAAGAAGACACGCTCCATCATGAAAAAGCCAACTGTTGGTTTTTGTATTTACTGGCAATAAAACACTTACAAGAGTATAGTGATATCACTGGCCACCTCTGCAGTTACACATTGCCTTCCGCTGCAGTTCCTTCCACACCACCACCATTGATCCGTCAGCATTATTGCCACAGACCAGAGATGCTGGAACAGGGAAAGGACTAAACTAAGGAAAAACAAGAAGCCTGTTAATCTCTGGTGATAGCCACACTGAGAATAAAACCATCAGCCAGTCTAGCTCATCACTTTAACAATGAAAAACATTCTGCACAGCAGAGAAATCCACCAACAAAATAAAAAGGTAACTCACTGAATGGGAGAAAATAATTATAAATACTATTTCATGAGGGGCTAATATCTAAACAATATAAAGAACCCATACAACTCAATAGCAAACAAAAAAAAATTACAATTACAAAATGGACAGAAGATCTGAGTAGACATTTTTCCAAAGAAGACCTACAGATGACCAACGGGTACATGAAACGATGGTCAGCATCACTGATCATTAGAGAAATGCAAATCAAAGCCACCCTGTGATTTCACCTTATGCCTGTTCGAATGGCTCCTATCAAAAAGACGAGAAACAATGACTGCTCGTGAGGATGTGAAGAAAGGGAAGTACACTGCTGACGGGAATGTAAAGCGGTGTAGCCACTATGGAAAACAGTATGGCTGCTCCTCAAAAAAATTAAAAATAAGACTAGCATTTGATCCAGGATTCCACTCCTGGATATTTATCCAAAGAAAGCAAAAACACGAACTTCAAAAGATATGTGTAGCCCCATGCTCACTGCAGTATTATTTACAATAGCTGAGACATGGAAACAACGTTGAGTGTCTATCAGTGGATGAATGGTTAAAGAAAGTGTGATACACACGCACACACAAAACACAATATTATTCAGCCATAAAAAGAGTAAAATCTTGCTATATGTAACAATATGGGTGGACCTCAAGAACTTTTTTATGCTCAGTGAAATAAGTCAGAGAAAGACAAACGCTGTATTATCTCGCTTATATGTGGAATCTAAAACAACAATAGCATTAAGACCAACCTCATACATAAAAAGAAGAGATCAGTGGTTGCCAGAAGAGGGAGTGGAGGGTGGGAGAAATGGTGAACTCTTCTGGCTGCTGTTGTTTTTAGTTTAAATAAATTAAGTGAATGAATGAATGAATTCTAACGTGAATCCCTGCACATTTTCAACATATTCTAAACCAGGTTATGAAAATGAATCCTCTAAAATGAGCGATAATAATGCCTAGTAAATCCACATGAAACATGAAACTTAGTAGAATCTAACCTATTTAATCTAACCAGGTAATCTGTCAACCATCAATACTTGCTCAATATCTCTTCAACTGCTAGTGGTAACAGAAAAAAGCAATACTATAACCTATGAATATTAAACACATAGGTATCCAAAAAAATACTTTCCAATAGTTATTATACAAATCAGTGATTGAGCAAAAGAATCACCCACTAATTCATCTGCAGATTGTCATGATATGAAATGACATTCTCTCATAGTGGGTGTGCCCTTCTTTTAACTGTTTTGCTCAAGCTGGTGCTAAAACAAGTTTGCATGTCTCAGTATGTATCAACTAATACTACAGAGAAGTGGCCGGGAAGTGTTGAGTGAGAAGAGGAACTGAGTTTGGGATTAGCATTTGCTGTACAATCTTTGTGGCTTCATCTGTGGGCTGTTAGGGAAGCCCTTCTCACTGCACCTTTTCTTATATTGCTTTCTTGACAATATCCCAGGGCAGAGGCAGCTGGTTTTATAGTCACACAAAAATCTGCTTTGCATATGTCATCATTGTACTTTGATCCCAACACACACAAAAAATTTTCATACATTCCTCTTTGTCAGTTTTTCTAACAGACAGGTGAAAGCTGTAAAATCACATGTACAAAAAAGAAAAAAGAAACAGAGGCTCTTAGAAGATTAGCTGTGTGGCCATGGCAAACATAATTAAACTGACGCATGAACCCCAAGTCCAACAACTCCAACACTCTACAGTAATGTGGGACACAGAATATGAGCATGGGGTCCATAGGAGGAAACATATCATTCAAATTCTAGTCTAATTATCCTTTTATTTTTAATTGAGAATATCAAGCAGTTGATCATCTCAAATGGCCAGGGAAGCTATATGACACTATAATTATTTGAAAAATTATTTTCAATAATTTTTATTCAATTCTTTGCTAATATTTGCAACAACCAGGAAATTTGGTTGACCAAAGGATAGGAGAGGAAAAAATAATCCATGAATATTTCATTATGATAAGGACTGATATTTACTTATAAGCTTTCTCATTCTTCTAAGAAAATACCAATTAATAATGGCCACAAACAGCATATTTTACTGAATAAATATTAACTTATAACATATAAGCAGTGATTGATAATTTTGCAAATCATTCTGACAGCTGACATAAACATATATGCCAATCTTAACATATATAACGCTGAGCTGGAAGAAGTACAAGCTGGAGTCAAGACTGCCGGGAGAAATGTCAGCAACCTCAGATATGCAGATGACACCACCCTTATGCCAGAAAGTGAAGAGGAACTGAAGAGCCTCTTGATGAAAGTGAAAGAGGAGAGTGAAAAAGTTGGCTTAAAGCTCAACACTCAGAAAACGAAGATCATGGGATCTGGTCCCATCATTTCATGGGAAATAGATGGGGAAACAGTGTCAGACTTTATTTTTTTGGACTCCAAAATCACTGCAGATGGTGACTGCAGCCATGAAATTAAAAGATGCTTACTCCTTGGAAGGAAATTTANTAGCGTGGGCTGTAACATTCAGGAAGGAAATGGTGGTGCATACTTCTTTACAGAAGTAGCAACTCGTTCAGCTCAGCAACCATGCCGGGACTAATACAATGGCATTCAGTTCGGTTCAGTCCCTCAGTCGTGTCCAACTCTTTGTGACCCCATGGACTGCAGCATGCCAGGTTTCCCTATCCATCACCAACTCCCAGAGCTTATTCAAACTCATGTCCATCGAGTCAGTGATGCCATCCAGCAATCTCATCCTCTGTTGTCCCCTTCTCCTCCTGCCTTCAATCCTTCCCAGCATCAGGGTCGTTTCAAATGAGTTAGTTCTTCACATCAGGTAGCCAAAGTATCAGAGCTTCAGCTTCACCATCAGTCCTTCCAATGAATACTCAGGACTGATTTCCTTTAGGATGGACTGGTTGGATCTATTTGCAGTCCAAGGGACTCACAAGAGTCTTCAACACCACAGTTCAAAAGCATCAATTCTTTGGTGCTCAGCTTTATTTATAGTCCAACTCTTACATCCATACATGACTACTGGAAAAACCATAGCTTTGACTAGATGGATGTTTGTTGGTAAAGTAATGTCTCTGCTTTAATATGCTTTCTAGGGTGGTCATAGCTTTTCTTCCAAGGAGCAAGCGTCTTTTAATTTCATGGCTGCAGTCACCATCTGCAGTGATTCTGAAGCCCTCCCCCCAAAAATAAAATCTCTCACAGTTTCCATTGTTTCCCCATCTATTTGCCATGAAGTGATAGGACTGGATGCCATGATCTTAGTGTTCAGTATACAGTTGAAATACAGTATACAGCTGGAAGTCTCTAAATGTCCACTCTGTCACACTCACATAGAGAAGCTATGAATTATTCCATCAGTTGGTGAGTCAGAAATTGCTCCAGCCATCTGGATCATGCAGTCTTTTACCATCTGAGAGACTAAGTTTTGGAGAGTCCTTAAATTTATCAGGTCCCCATGTAGCTTAGTTGGTAAAGCATCTGCCTGCAATGCAGGAGACCTGGGTTCAATTCGTGGGTCAGGAAGTTCCCCTGGAGAAGGAAATGGCAACCCACTCCAGTATTCTTGCCTGGAGAATCCCATGAGTAGAGGAGCCTGGCAGGCTTCAGTTCATGGGATCCCAAGAGTCAGACACAACTTAGCACTATTTTTCTTTCTTCTTTCTAGGTTTATCAGGTCCACTCACCGCTGTAAATAGGTTACTATTTCATATGCCAATGGGAAGTTATGGTCAATAACATATGAAGGATTGATTTTTAGTAACATGCAAAAATGTTGAAGATTGACATTTCAATGTAGTTATTAATAGGTAGCACAATTTCAAGGTGCAAGATAAAAACAAATGAAAATATTCTTTAATGAGCATGGCCATTCCCATCCCCTTTAGTTTAATTTGTATCTTTAGAGGGTTCTCCCCCAGCCCATCCTCCCCTACAGGTTTTTACATAGATACAATTGCAGAAAAATTCAACAGGTTACATACATTATTCTGTATATTGCTTTTAACCACTTAATAGATCTTGGGGATTTTTCCATATCAGTACACAGAGAGCTTCTTCATTCTTTTTTAAGAACCATAAAAATCTGATTTTCAATTCAATTTTGTTAAGTTCTATAGCGGACTTTCTTATTTTTTTTAATTGAGGTATAGTTGATTTACAATGTTGTGCCAATCTCTTCTAAACTACAAAATGATTCAGTTATACAAACCTATACATTATTTTTTCATATTCTTTTCCATTATGGTTTATCTCAGGATATTGAATATATTTCCCTATGGTATACATTAGGACCTTGTTGTTAAGAGTTTGCTCCTACCAATCCCAAATTCCCAGCCCATCCTCTCCCCTACACCATCTTTCCCTTGACAGCCATACGTCTGTTCTCTCTGAGTCTGTTTCTGTTTGGTAGACACATTTTAGATTCCGCATATACATGATATCATATGGTGTCAGGCTTTCTCTGACTGACTTAGTATGATAATCTTAGTTGTATCTACATTGGTGCAAATGACATTATTTCATTCTTTTTATGACTAAGTAGTATTCCATTGTGTATATGTACCACATCTTCTTTATGAATGCATCTGTCGATGGACATTTATGTTGTTTAATATTTTGGCTCTTGTAAATAGCACTGCTATAAACATAGGAGTACATGGACCTTTTCAAATAATACAGCAGACTTTCATCTCTCTTTGACCATGGCCCACGTGTAAACATAAACATGTTTATGTACGTGCTTATTTTTGAAAGATCACTGGGTGTATCAGTTTAGATCCTCCAACAAGCAGGTGTCAGGATGGAATTAGACATACAAGAGATATACTGAAGTGAACACATGTGAAGGATAAGACCAAAGGAATCAGGAATAGGTGGGCAGAGTCTTTGGGTCACAACACAGGTCTGAAACCTATGAAAGGAAAGAGGGAAGAAAGCAGGATTCAGCAGGGGGAACTCAGACTGCTGTGTAGCTTGGCCAGGTCAATGTCAGTGGGGAACATTTCAGCCAGGTCAGTGGGGAGCACAGAAAATATAAGCCTGGCAGAGGAGGCCTGTGTTGAGAAGGAATGGTCCAGCTCAAGCAGTCCCACTGTGCTCAGCTATTGGCTGGAGACAGTCTAAGTAGAATCCTGGCTTTTCAGTGTCACTTTCATGACGGCCATTGACATGTAGCACAAAACTCCTCACACTCAGGACCCATTCCCACATGTTCATACACATGTCTGCTCTACCACCTTCCACACCTCTGACCAGATGGCCAGGTTGTTGGCCATTGCTCGAAATCTACATATATTCCCCACCTCAGGCCACTTTTCCTTTCCCATAAAATACATGACCAGGTTCAGCACTCATGGCTCTGTCCCTTGCAAAGATTTTCCCTCTCTGAATACTTTCAAGACCCCTCCTGAGTGGAGCTATAATGAAGCCTTCATTCATTTTCAGCTTCATCCACATAATAGCCTGTCCATTGATAAATCAAGTGTGGCTTCTCTTCCTCCTTCAACTGGTCAAATGGAACCCCAGTCTTCCTATATGTGATGGTGCGTAAGGGATGTTAGTGAAATCCTAGGGCACCTGGGGCTCTGGGCAACCTGTTCTTGTAGCTTTCTTGTGTCCTTTGGTTTTGCTCATCTTGATCCTGGATATATCATGTTCATCTTACAACAGATGGCAACTGGATTTGTCCATCTTCATATTGTTCATGTATTTTTGTATAGGTCACCGTTACCCTTTATGTGTGCTATGGTTTCATCCAACTTTGTCTTGGCAGGTTCAACAGTGGGAAATTCTAAAGTAATAGTCACTTGGTATCCCACAGTCAAGTTTTCCTTTTTTTTTTTTTTGCTAAAGTCAAGTAACTGTTTCTCAAAAATTCTAGAATTCTCTTCTGCAGATTCTATGGCCTTGTGTCAGAGCTTCAGAGACCTGCATTGTGATCCCTCCACTGGGCCTTGCCACAATCTTCATATTGCATCTTTTCTCACCACCTACACCAAACACTAACACCAAAGGATCTGCCTGATGATATGGCCCAAGAGGCAGAGCTGCTAGTACCAGAGCCCCAGCCTCCTGCAAAATGCTTTCCTGCTCTGAGCCCTCTCGAAGCTGGCAGCCTTTGTTCCATGTCATTCAGCATGTAGACTGGAGATGTTGCTAAGTGTGGTATTGTTCCCAGAATCCAAGAGGCCTACCAGGTGCTCTGCTTCATTTTTTTCCTCTTTGTCTTTTTTNTGGGGGGGTGGATGGATGGATGGATGGATGGATGGGTAGTTATATAAAAGTTTATGAGATCCAGCCATTTGCCTTTTACTTTTTTAAATATTTGTTTATTTATTTTTGGCTGTGCTGGATCATTGGTGTTGTGCAAGCTTTTCTCTAGCTGCAGAGAATGGGAACTACTCCCCAGCTGCAGTAGACAACTTTTCATTGTGGTGGCTTCTCTTGTTGCAGAGCTCGGGTTCTAAATGCACCGGCTGAGTAGGCAGCACATGAACTCAGTAATTGCAGTTCCTGGGCTCTAGAGCACAGGCTCAATAGTTGTAGCACATGGGCTTAATTGCTCTACAGCACATGGGATCTTCCCAAATCAGGGATGGAACCGCTGTCTCCCACCCTAGCACATGGATTCTTCACCACTGAGCCACCAGGGAAGCCCTGCCTTTACATTGAAGGGGATGTCCCAGGCAGAGCATGGACTTGGTGTGAACACCACAGCAGATCTGAACTCGCAGCAGCTGGAGGCTGTCTGCCAAGTTCCCTCTGGGCTGCAGGTTCTCTGGGAGGGAGATCTGAGCTGTGCAGCCCCAAGGCCACCCCCTGGAGTGTTCCTCCTTCTGAGTAAGCTTTAAAAAGTGCTTCCCATGTGAAAGTAATAAGTGAGATGCAACCAATGACATACATTCTAAAATGTTTAAGGCAAGGAAGAGGAATTGAAGCTTTATCTGGAACGCAGTCAGTATCTGAAGAATCCACCAAGTCTCTGAGATGTGCATGCTGAGGTGGTATGTAGGCTGGGACTGCAGCACTTGGCAACGATGTGGCATTCCCCAGTGGCACTCAGTCAGAGGGCTGCCTCTTCTATTATCGGCCATTGTTTCAAATCCCATCTCAGATCTCTTGGAACCATTCATTCCCCAATTATATTATACATCTCTTTCCTGTCTAATAATGGATTTTGTCTTATTCTCTCCTTCAATGATCAGTCACTTGGCAACTACTTACTCCTTAGTTGCACTTTCAGCCACATTGTTCACCTCCCTTCTTTTTAAAAGTAATTTTAAAAATTGTAGTGTAGTTGATGTATAATGCTGTTAGATTCTGGCATACAGCAGAGTTATTCCGTTATACGTATATACATTCTTTCTCATCTTCTTCTTCATTTCAGGTTATCTTCAGATATTGAATATAGTTCCCTGTGCTTTATGGTAGGACCCTGTTGTTTATCTATTTTATATATAGCAGTTTGTACCTGCCAATCCCAGACTCCTAATTTACCCCTCCCCCTTTGGGAGGTTTGTTTTCTATAAGCCTGGTTTCTGTTTTGTAAACAAGTTCATTAGTATCGTATTTTAGATTCCACATACAAATGATATTTTTGCCTTTTTATGTCTGATTTCCTTCATTTAGTATGATAATCCCTAGACCCTTCCATGCTGCTGCAAATGGCATTATTTCATTCTTTTTTATGGCTGAGTATTAGTTCATTGTATATATGTAATGCATCTTTACCCACCCATCTGTCAATGGACATTTAGGTTGCTCCCATGTCCTGGCTATTGTATAAAGTGCTGCTATGAACACTGAGGTACATGTATCTTTTCAAATTAGGGTTTTGTCCAGATATATACCTAGGAGTGGGACTGGTGGATCATATAGTAACTCTGTTTTTAGTTTTCTAAAAAAATTCCATTCCTTTCTCAATAGTGACTGCACTGATTTACATTCCCACCAGCAGTGTATGAGGGCTTCTCTCCACACCCTCTCCAGCATTTTTACTGTTTGTAGACTTTTTAATGATGGCCATTCTGACCACTGTAAGATGATACCTCATTGTGGTTTTGATTGCATTTCTCTAATAATTAGTGATGTGGGCATCTTTTCATTTGCCTAATAGTCATCTGTATGTCTTCCTTGAAGAAATGTCTATTTAGATCTTCTGACCATTTTGATTGGGCTGTTTGGATTTCTGTTATTGAGTTGTATGAACTATTTGTATATTTTGGAAAGTAAGCCCTTGTCGATTGCATCATTTGCAAATAGTTTCTCCCAGTCCATAGGTTGTCTTTTCATTTTGTTTATGGTTTCCTTTGTGTGAAAATGCTTTTAAGTTTGATTCAGTTCCATCTGTTTTTGCTTTTATTTCTATTGCTATGGGAGACTGACCTAAGAAAGCATTGCTACAACTTAACATCAGAGAATGTTTTGCCTATGTTCTCTTCTAAGAGTTTTATGGTGTCCTTCTTTTATATTTAAGTCTTTAAGCCATTTTGAGTTTATTTTTGTATACAGTGTGAGGAAGTGTTCCAACTTCACTGATTTACATGTGACTATCTAGCTTTTCTAACACCACTTGCTAAAGAGACTGTCTTTTCTCCACTATATACTCTTGCCTCCTTTGTCAAAGATTGACCTTAGGTCTCTGGGTTTCTTTCTGGGCTGTCTATTCTGTTCCACTGACCCAGATGTTTGTTTCTGTGCCAATTCCATGCTGCTTTGATTACTGTAGCTTTAAGGTATTGTCTGAAATCTGGGAGGGTTATGCCTCCAGTTTTCCCACCCCTCCTGCCAGGATTGCTTTGTGATTCCATATAAAACTTATGATTATTTATTCTGGTTCTGTGAAAAATATCATGGGTAATTTAATAGGGATCACATTAAATCTGTAGACTGCTTTGGGTAGTGTGGCCATTTTAACAATATTAATTCTTCCAATCCAAGAGTATGGGAAAACTTTCCATTGCTTTAAATCACCTTCAATTTCCTTCTCCAGGGGATCTTTCAGACCCAGGGATCAAACCCAGGTCTCCTGCATTGCAGGCACATTCTTTACCATCTAAGCTACCAGGGAAGCCCACTAACCATTTTAAGTCTCTCTTTAATCTGTCATTACCTTTTTCATTGTTAGACCTTTCCTGAACCCCCTGTGAGCCTTGTCATTGGACACATATGCTGTCTAAGTCCAGTGGACCTCTGCCCACTAGGAAAAACAGGCAGAGACCACAAGGGACAAATTATAGGAAGAACTGAAGAACTGCCCTTGAGACTTAAATAAGGCTCAGCTGATGTTTTTATATCAGAATTGGACTATTTCTAAACTAGACTCTTAGCCTCTAGGGCAGGATTGCCTAGTTGTATAAAATAAGCTAACAAGTATCCAGTAATTACACAAAATTTGGACACCATGAAGCTAATGTTTTGGACACAAAAGACAGCCTAAGGAGACTAGAAAGGGATCAGAAGAAAAACACACAGGGAATGAGACAGCTGAAATGGGAGGAGAGGGGGTGGGAGAGGAGAGATAAGCTAAGAGATGTGGGTTTTACAGAAGTTAAGGGAGGTAAGTGTTCACCAGTATCAAATTCGCAGGTGCCAATCCTAGCAGAAGAATTAAAGAGGTGCCATCGTAGCTGTCAACTGGGAGGTCCCTAAATGGCTCAGACAAAAAAGAATTCACCTGCAATGAGTTCAATCCCTGGGTTGGGAAGATACCCTGTAGAAAAGAATGGCAACCTACTCCAGTATTCTTGCCTGGAGAATTCTATAGACAGAGGAGCCTGGTGGGTTATGGTCCACAGGGTCGCAGAGTCAGACAGGACTGAACCAGCTGCCCTAGACTGGTGGGAATAGAACCCACATCAAGTGGTGTGAGGAGAGGTGGGAAGGAAAGACTTGAATGTAACCTACTCATTCAAGGAGGTGTGCAGTTTTGAGGACAGGAGTCTTGAGGTGAAAGCAGGACCAGGAAATAAGGGCTGTCTTAACATGGTAGAGGTACGAGTACCTCTGCTGGATGGAAGGAAAGAAATTAAAGTATACTCAAAAAAGAAGGAATTGACCCAAAACTTGGAGAGGAAAAAGGACATCTTTGCCTCTGGGATGAGGTGGTGGTGAAAGGAAGAAAATGAGAACCAGTGGAAGGTTTAAGAGAGAGAAGGTGTTCCCATGGGTTACCACTTTTTCTCCAGGAGGAAGAAGACACGTAGGAAAGAACCGGGGCTGAGAAGGGCTTCAGGACAGTAATGGGCTTCTAGAAGTTTCCTGGGAAGAGATCTGCCATGTGGTGTGGAGGGGTTGGTCTGAGGTTTGCCACTCATGATTTGCAATGGCAACTGGTAAATGTGGCTGATTATTCCCAGAAGGGGCTTCCTATCACGGGGGGCAGAAACTGATTTAGGCTTGAGGGCTGGGCAGTGGGAAGAACCAGGAGGTCACTATGGAAAGGAAAATGCAGTGGAAAAGATGCAGTAGGGTTCTTCAGGTAGGACAGGAAAGGGCCAGGAAGACATGAAGGGCATCAAAGGAGTGAAGACTTTGCCAAGAGTCCATGCTTGTTCAGTGAATGGGGAAGACCAGCGTGCGTTTCCAAAGAGTGAGATTGTCAAGTTCTAGTCTTCAGCACTGACCTATGTGTGAATCAGAGGAAGTCCCAGGCTGTGTGTGAGGGCTTTAAGACAAAGGCCATGATGCTGAAAAAGGCAATGGATGGTGAGGCCAGGTTGAGGTAGCCTGGGACAATGGAAGTGACAGGAGGTGGGGGAATAACAGATAAGCCACTGGTCCTGGATGAACAAGGAGACTGATCTAGAGAAGATGGATTTTCTGAAATACACAGCACAGAGCAAGCTTCTGGCTTCCTAAAAAGTGGGCTAACATGAATAGTACAAATCTCAAAAGGGAGGGGCTACTGAAAAACAGCTTTCAGAAGCGGAGCTCACAGATTATAGTTGGCCCTCCTTATGCTGTATCAAATTCAACAACCACAGATTCCACCAATCACAGATCAAAAATATTTGGAGAAAAAAAATTCCAGAAAGTTTCATGAAGTAAAGCTTCAATTTGCTGAATGCTGGCTGCTATTTATATAGCATTTGCATTATATTGGTGATTATAAGTAAATCTAGATAGGATTTAAAGAATATGGAAGGAGAGGCATAGGTTATATACAAATACGGTGCCATTTTATATATGGGAATTGAACACTGTGGATTTTGGTATTGAGAGGGGTGGTTCTGGAACCAATATTCCACAGATACTGAGGACAACTATATTTACTTATTGACTAATTTAGTTCTTGACCTGTATTAACAACTACTGAACATCTCTAAGATATATTTCTGGATCATCTGTTCTGATATGAACCTATCTTCCCAACCTCTATAATTTACTCTTCTTCCACCATTTCTTTAATTCTAGATAGCAGCATCACTATTATCCAGGTAGCTGTTCTATAAAATAAAAAGGTCATCTTTACCACCCCTTACTATCTCCACCTGACCTGACTCCTCCCCCATTTGGAAGCTCTCACCCACACGCCAGTAAAGACTGTTAATAGAGTCAGACAGATTTAATTTAAATTCCAGCTCAACCACTTCTTCCTCGAATGATCCTGGACACAAAACTGTCCTTAAACTTTATTTTCTGTAGTTGCTCAGTCGTGTCCGACTCTGCGATCCCATGGATTGTAGTCTGCCAAGCTCCTTTCCTCATGGGATTCTACAGGCAAAAATACTGGAGTGGGAAGCCATTCCCTTCTCCAGATTTTCTTCTGTAAAATGGTAATAATACTAGTACTAACCAATGGGTTATGTGAGATTTAAATGAATTAATGCATGTAAAGAATTTAGTACCTAATCTAGCATAATATAATTTCCTTCAAAGTTTTGAAAATCATTAATTTTGTATTTTGCTTCCTCTTCTGACTTCATGTTGCCTACAAAGTTTCTGGCTACATTTCTTAACTTTTGCATTTACTGTGGGAAAATTTCTTAAATTTTCATGAATGCTTTATTATAAATATGCTGCTGCTGCTAAGTCACTTCAGTCGTATCCGACTCTGTGCGACCCCATAGATGGCAGCCCACCAGGTTCCCTCATCCCTGGGATTCTCCAGGCATAAGCTAGTAATCCTCTATTTTGAGGAGGGCATGGCAACCCACTCCAGTATTCTTGCATGGAGAATCCCATAGACAGATGAGCCTGGTGGGCTACAGTCCATTGAGTCTCAAGAGTCAGACACGACTTCCAGCAACTGAGCATGCATGCAGTCCTCTATTTCACTGAAGTATATTTGATTTACAAATAACAATGTTGTGTTAATTTCTGCCGTATACATATATATATATACATTCTTTTTAATATTCTTTTCCATTATGGTTTATCACAGGATCATGAGTATAGGTGCCTGTACTATACAGTAGGAACTTGGTTATCCATCCTATATATTACAGTAGTAATATTAACTTTGACTTATAAATCAAGTAATTTTAATTCTATTTGCTCTCTTACACTTTGAATCAATAAACACACTTTAGTCGCACAGAGTCAGTCACGACTNCTGTACTATACAGTAGGAACTTGTTTATCCATCCTATATATTACAGTAGTAATATTAACTTTGACTTATAAATCAAGTAATTTTAATTCTATTTGCTCTCTTACACTTTGAATCAATAAACACACTTTAGTCGCACAGAGTCAGTCACGACTGAAGCAACTTAGCAGCAGCAGCAGCAGCAGACAACATACACCTCCAGATTAGCTTTCTGTATTTGTAGTTTTATTAAAAATTCTCAACAATTCTAATGTGTAAATAAAAGGAAATCACCAACGAAATTTTAAACACAGCCTCAGCTTTAAAAAAAAAAAAAAAAATAAAATTCTAAGCAAAACATCCTCACCACCATGTTGTTAGTAACATTCACACGCAAATGGCTTACTTTTGGTTATAAACGTTTTTAGAATGGAGACCTACTAGTGCTGGGTTTTGAACATGGAGGAAAAAAAACAAGTGCTAGCGTGGCTGTTGGCCCCTGGGCTTTAATGGCCTCCCCCACCCCACCTGTCAAACCCACATTCACATTCTCTTCTTACTAATCCCTTCTTAAAGCTAAATTCAACTCCCCCTTAGCCAGGGCAAAGATTCAGAGTGAGAGGGAAAATGAGGACATTACTAGGCCCACGAGTAAACTGCGGCATTACTCTGCTGCTCCTGTGAGCGGCGCCATCACTGTCAGCGCCTCCTCCTCTCCCTGGCTCCCGTTCTCCGCCTTCTCCAATCACCACCATTGACCGTGAACACTGACATCAGTGAATACATCAGTGAGACTGGAGAAACATTCCACCAGGACAACAGCAGGCAAATGGAAGCATGGCTTGAGTGGTTACTTTGCCAAAAATTGCTCAGTGAGCCACCAAAACTTAGATACTAATTTTCACCCATGAAGAGAGTCAGTGGCAGAGTCGAGTTAGGACTGATTAGTTGAAATTTAATAGCAGACATATGGTGGTGGAGTGTTTCTTTTAATGAAGGGTCTTTCCAAGAAGACATCTATGAAGGATAGCAAGAGGAAGAGATTAAGGAATAAATGGTCATATCTTTTGTCATCCTCAGATCTCCATATTCTCCCGGCATGTGTCCATACCACCATCCTTTGTCCATCTACCATAGATGGACTTCACTCACATCTATTATAGAAGCCAGAAACTCACTCTGTGCTGTATATTTCAGAAAGTCCATCATCTGCCTGAGAGCTAATTAGGAAGAGTATGTGGCACAGAGGTAAAGAATCTGCCTGCCAATGCCAGACACGCAAGAGTCGTGGGTTCGATCCCTGGGTGGAGAAGATCCCCTGGAGAAGGAAATGGCAACCCACTCCAGTACTCTTGCCTGGGAAATCCCATGGACAGAGGAGCCTGGCAGGCTACAGTCCATGGGCTCACAAAAAGTCGGACACAACTGAGTGCACACATGCAAAAACACACACAGCATTAAATGGTCTACCATGCTTGCAAACAAAAGTGTAAACCTCAAATATTCATGTATGTAGATCCTAACACACGAGTGGGTAAAAAATCAAAAAGGGAAAGAAACAAAGGTTGCTCTACAAAGAGAGCCAGTTCAAAAATGAGAAGAAAAAAAAAAGTATATTGACCTGAGCAATCACAGTTTCTCATATCAAACAGAACCCCAAAATAGACGGAAATGTCTACAGTAGCTCCTGATCCTGGTGTGCCCTGTAACAGAAAAATGGAATTATGGTTCAGCTGCAAAATCCTGGGCCCTCATTTTCCCAGTGGCCTAAATCAATCCCCAGTCTGGGGACAAGATGCTGAGCAAGGTGCATAATTATTTCAGGCCACTAGGGTAAGCACTATTCCTGGCAACTCTGTAGGCAGCACCATGGATGAGGGTTTCTAATCCTCTTTGGTGATTTGGTTCTGTGTAAACTGAGATTTTTCTTTCACTATTTCAGCCAGATAAGCAGGAAAGGCCAGCTCCAGTCCTGAGCTAGAGCCAATCAAGGTCAGTTTCAGTTCTTTTTCTGTGCGGTTTANTGGAGAAGGAAATGGCAACCCACTCCAGTACTCTTGCTTGAAGAATCCCAGGGACGGTGAAGCCTGGTGGGCCAGCATCTATGGGGTCACACAGAGTCGGACACGACTGAAGCGACTTAGTAGCAGCAGCAGCAGCAGCTGAAAAGTATGCCAGCTGATCTCTAAACTCCATCCCAGGCACAGAGTGAAATCTCACAGATATGCAACAAAATAACCACAGAGACTTTTACAACTCCTACACATATTCCCTAGGCACACAGTGGGTATAAACTAACCACAGGGGCCTCCTTAAATAACCTTAGACAGCTAGGAGTCCATTAAGGGTTTATAAATATTCTATACATATATACATCAGATTATAACAGACTGAAATATGGGAAGATACTGCAATAGAGCCTGTGAGATAACTTGCAACTGTCAATCAGCCTTGAACATATGCCCATTTGCATTCCCTTTCTTGATCTGTGGTGGGTACAAGCCCTAGTTTGCACAGGGCACAACCAAAAGGAGGAAAGTGGAAGTATAAAAAGGGAAAGCCAAGCAGGGTTATTACAATGACTCCTCTGGAGTCAGTCTACTCCTGTGTTTGGGAGTGAATGTTTAACAAAATATCTATCTGCTTGATATGTAACTGATATAGCTTGTCATTTGCTTTAAACCCTTTAGTCTGCTGTTTCAGAATTTTGTTGTGAAAGCAACTGAGAGAGAGAGAAACTGACCTGACAATTATGTTTTGTGTTCTTTTTCAATATATGTAGTTTTGATAACCACATTCAAAGAGTTTCCGGGGATGGGGGGGGGGTCCAGTAGTTAGGACCCCTCTGTACTTCCACTGCTGCAGCACTGGTTTCAATCTCTAGTCTGAAAACTAAGCCCCTGCAAACAGTCTAGTGTGGCCAAAAACAAATAAAAAACACAAGAACTTCTAGAACTAACACTCAAAAAAGATGTTCTTTTCATTATAGGGGACTGAAATGCAAAAGTAGGAAGTCAAGAGATACCTGGAGTACTAGGCAAATTTGGCCTTGAAGCACAAAATGAAGCAGGGCACAGGCTAACAGAGTTTTCCCAAGAGAACGCACTGGTCATAGCAAACACCCTCTTCCAACAACACAAGAGAAGACTCTACACATGGACATCACCAGATGGTCAATACCAAAATCAGACTGATTATATTCTTTGCAGCCAAAGATGGAGAAGCTCTATATAAGTCAGCAAAAACAAGACTGGGAGCTGACTGTGGCTCAGATCATGAATTCCTTATTGCCAAATTCAGACTTAAATTAAAGAAAGTAGGGAAAACCACTAGACCATTCATGTATGACCTAAATCAAATCCCTTATGACTATACAGTGGAAGTGACAAACAGATTCAAGGGATTAGATCTGATAGAGTGCCTAAAGAACTATGGACAGAGGTTCTTGACATTGTACAGGAGGCAGTGATCCAGACCATCTGAAGAAAAATTGCAAAAAGGCAAAATGGTTGTCTGAGGAGGCCTTACAAATAGCTGAGAAGAGAAGTGAAAGGCAAAGGAGAAAAGGAAAGATACACCCATCTGAATGCAGAGTTTCAAAGAATGGCAAGGAGAGAGAAGAAAGTCTTCCACAGTGATCAGTGCAAAGAAATAGAGGAAAACAATAGAATGGGAAAGACTAGAGCTTTCTTCAAGAAAATTAGAGATACCAAGGAAACATTTCATGCAAAGATGGGCACAATAAAGAACAGAAATGGTATGGACCTAACAGAAGCAGAAGATATTAAGAAGAGGCAGCAAAAATACACAGAAGAACTATATGAAAAAGATCTTCATGACCTAGATAACCACAATGGTGTTATCATTCACCTAGAGCCTGACATCCTGGAATGTGAAGTCAAGTGGGCCTTAGAAAGTNGGTGATGAACAGGGAGGCCTGGCATGCTGCGATTCATGGGGTCGCAAAGAGTTGGACACGACTGAGTGATTGAACTGAACTGAACAAGTGTCTGAGAATAGGCAGAAGTGGTATTCAGTAAGTTTGCACCTGTACAACAGGGCTGGTTATTAAACTACTTCAATATTTTCTTATCAGTTGGTACAAACCTGCAGCTCTGAGGGTGCCCAACCCTCTTATACTGGACAGTCCCCTAGAGCTCCCAGACCTATCCACAATTCAGCAACTAAGTGGTTAATGACCTTCTCACCCTCACTGCACAGGGCTTTTAAGGACCCTGCTTCAGCCAAGATCATTCTGATTGGTCAGTGCAACTGTTAAATAATTTAAACATCACCCTTGAAAGCAGAAATAGCAACTTGTACTCTTTACTCCACCCCATTATGCCAAGTGCAGTATCTAGCACACAGCAGTCCCTGGGAATTACCTGCACACTGACAAGAACAGATCCAACCAGTCCATCCTAAAGAAGACCAGTCCTGGTGTTCATTGGAAGGACTGATGCTGAGGCTGAAACTCCAGTACTGTGGCCACCTCATGCCANCACAGCAGTCCCTGGGAATTACCTGCACACTGACAAGAACAGATCCAACCAGTCCATCCTAAAGAAGACCAGTCCTGGTGTTCATTGGAAGGACTGATGCTGAGGCTGAAACTCCAGTACTGTGGCCACCTCATGCCAAGAGTTGAATCATTGGAAAAGACTCTGATGCTGGGAGGGATTGGGGGCAGGAGGAGAAGGGGACGACAGAGGATGAGATGGCTGGATGGCATCACTGACTCGATAGTCTGAGTGAACTCCGGGAGTTGATGATGGACAGGGAGGCCTGGCATGCTGCGAATCATGGGGTTGCAAAGAGTCAGACATGACTGAGTGACTGAACTGAACTGAACTGACAAGAATAGTGGCCGCATTAAAGCTACAAGGACAGGACAGACAGCATGTATTTACATGTGGGGAATGGGAAACCTGTGATAAGACTGCTTATGTCCCAGAAAATGGCCCAGCCATCTAGCCCTTGAGTGGAATCCTTTCTGTCTGCCATAAAATTCTTTTTATATCCTATTTAAGTGGATATAACTAGAGAGAGTGTATAATCTATAGTAATATATACACTATATATAGTATATAATACTATACCTAGTATTATACGTACAGTTATAATTATATATTTTCTACATATTTTTCTGTTTCAGGTCACATAACTGAGGATATATGTGCAAATAATAATAGAAATCAACCCACCCTCTATTGTAAGTATATAAATAAAGGGTGAAAGTGTTTCTAAAAATAGAATGTGGAAAAGGTTCTAGGCTATGTAAGACTGTGTAGACTGACACCATGTTACAGAATATCACATGGAATTTGTCCAAGTCACTTCCAAAGCCCTACTGAACTCCTGTCAAGATGGAGTATCCCTGAGCTTCAGAAGATAAAATTCAACAATAGTAAAAGGGATCTGAATCCAAGACCAGTCAAATATCAAAGGTAGTTAGCTATGAGTTTGTTACCTCTAAGTGGGATCAAGTCTAAAGCTATCAGGTACCATACTTTATAACACTAAAAAAAAACTGTTAAATATGATCCCTCAAGAATTACAGAGAATTAGAAAGGAGCTAGGTGCCCAGAAATGGGTGCCTGTGTTTCCAACTATTTGAAAAGAGATGTAGAATTCCTTGAACTTTGGATTAATACATTCGTAAACTTACTTGCATCAGACTGTGGCTCTGAGAGTCAATACTTGCTTGCTCTGTGCCGTAAGGTGATATAAGTCACGTGTGTGACCATGTTACCCTTTTCACGTTTGCTGTCGGGAAGCTCAGAGCTAAACTGTGACCCAGCTGTAAAAAGGCAGCACCCCATGGTCTCTACATCTGCTTTCAAACGGCAATGTCAAGATTTATAAAATTATTATAGTCTATTAGTGTTTTTCATTTTATTAATTCTAATAGGCTAGCTCAGTCCTTCATATAATGAGGTAAGATATCAAATTAATATCAGTTCACTTCACAAACAGGCAGTTTCTGTGCATGAAGTACAAGTTCTGTGAGACAAGCAATGAATGTGAATGGGTGACTAAGAATAAAGATGTATATCGTGCCTCCTTTTCAAAATGTCTTTGAAAATAATTCTGGTAATTCTAGTGATATCCTTGTGGCAGAAAAGCAAAAGTGGACTAGAGAATGACTACTGTAGGTAGAATCTTGATTGGTTCAAGAATATACCTGAAGAATATTAATTAATGGCTTAATTTACTCTGGAAGAAGGTTCTGGAAACTTTGGTCCTGGTGTTTTGACAACGAGTTGGCTACAGACTTGCTTATCATATCTATGGAGGCCATCACCCTCAAAGTGTTAGTTGTTCAGTTGTGTCCGACTCTTTGAGATCCCATGGACTATTGTCTGCCAGAAGCCCCTGTCCATGGAATTTCCTAAGCAAGGATATTGGAGTGGGTTGCCATTTCTCCTCCAGGGGATCTTCCTGACCCAGGGATTGAACACCAGTCTCCTGCATTGCAGGCCGACTCTTCTCCACCTGAGTCACCAAGCTCCCATCACCCTATAAATATATTTAAAAGGATTCAAAATGATCCTGCTGGAATCAGCTCACTGTTTTAGCCCACAGGATGACATTTTTCAATGTCTATCATAAAGATCTAAATATAAAGTTCAACTACCCCAAAATACACATTTACATAAAAAATTAAAAGGCAAGTGAAAACTGGGGAAAACATTTACAATCTCTCTGATAGTCTAAGGCTTAATATTCTTAATAGAGTGTTTGAAAATCATTAAGGAAAAGCTGAAAGCCCTAAGAGGAAAATGATCAAAAGATGGGGATAGAAAATACACAAAGAATGCAAATGGTCAATAATGAAAATGTGGGGTAAAATTTCAGCTTCACTGGGAATCCAAAATATTCAAATTAAATAAGATATTTACACCTAACTAGCAAATTCACTGTTTTCTTAACTCTTAACATAGTCTTGTCAAAAGTTCAAAGTAACAGACCAACACAACGCTAATGGGGGAATGAAGTTGTTTTAACCTTTCTGGATATCAGTTTATACTAAAGCCTTACAAACTGTCACCTTTTCATCCAGAAATTTCAAGAATTCATTGAGCAAATATCAAGGAAGTGTATATGGTTTAAGTATGTTCATTACACCATTGTTTATAATAACATTGTAAACAAGCCTAAATGCCCAATGGTAAAGGAATTATTACATAAAACTCTCTCTCTCTCTCTCTCTCTCTCTCTCTATGTATATATATATATATATATATGTGATAAATAGCATGCAGCAAATGATATCATAATTTAAAATATTATAGGCAGAAATCTATTGATCCAGTAAAATTATTAAGAACCTAAATTAAGTTATAATACATGAAATACACAAAGATCTCATGCATGGAAATTAAGTCATCCATGCGCTCCCTTCCATTTCCTATACAGATTTTCATCCGTACCATGTCTTCCATGGTGATGGTTAAGAGTCTTTAGTATGTTAGCTGTTTCTAGTTTATAAACTCCTGTTACTACACCATCTTGTGCACTGTAACTTTATGACAATTCTTTACACACAAATACACTGTGATGCATACATGTATATCCACATATCTAGTTATGAGTGGAAGGTTGGATAGATCCCAGATATACACCACTAACCTTTTTCCTTTTATACTTTTTCACTAGTTATTACATTTCCTATCATGATTAGTTTATAATCAGGACAAACTCCAGTAAATTGCTGTTGCTGCTGTTGTTTAGTTGCTGAGTTGTCTCCAACTCTGCTCTTCGGGGTTTCCCAGGTAGAGCTAGTGCTAAATCGGAGCTAGTCTTCCAATGCAGGAGACATAAAGAGATGCAGGTTCAACCCCTGGGTCAGGAAGATTCCCTGGAGGAGGGCATGCAACTGGATGAATACCGGAGTCAGTATTCTTGCCTGGATCATCCCATGGACAGAGGAGCCTGGTAGGCTACAGTCGATAGGCTCACACAGAGTTGGACACAACTGAAGCGACTCAGCACTCACACATGCCCTTTGCTCTTTCCTGTAGCCTGCCAGGCTCCTCTGTCTATGGAATTTCTATTACTTTTAAATAAAACAAGACAATTCCCCAAACAGAAGTTGGAGGAGCCTTGGATAAAGAGGAGTGTGTATGAAGAAGGCTTAGTAAGTATGAATCTCCAAAGTGGGGCTGCCACCACAGAAGCTAATTTGATCCTAGTCCACACTCCTGGCCCCAAAGTAATTACCAGGAGCTATGTCTCAGTTCTTGGTGCCAGACTCTAAGAAGCATCAGCATTCAGAAACTTCACAACCGGAACCATCAGGTAGTTTGGAAGGGCGTAAGGAACAGTGACTGAGACAGTCAAGGTTATCTAACCAGAAGTAGAGAAGGCTTAGTTGTTTCAAAGAACTGAGTCTATGACACGCCAAAAGGCAAAATAAAAAACAAATTTATGGGCTTGAGAAAATGATGTAACTTGGGAGAAGTCTTGAANAAGCAAGGATATTGGAGTGGGTTGCCATTTCTCCTCCAGGGGATCTTCCTGACCCAGGGATTGAACACCGGTCTCCTGCATTGCAGGCCGACTCTTCTCCACCTGAGTCACCAAGCTCCCATCACCCTATAAATATATATAAAAGGATTCAAAATGATCCTGCTGGAATCAGCTCACTGTTTTAGCCCACAGGATGACATTTTTCAATGTCTATCATAAAGATCTAAATATAAAGTTCAACTACCCCAAAATACACATTTACATAAAAAATTAAAAGGCAAGTGAAAACTGGGGAAAACATTTACAATCTCTCTGATAGTCTAAGGCTTAATATTCTTAATAGAGTGTTTGAAAATCATTAAGGAAAAGCTGAAAGCCCTAAGAGGAAAATGATCAAAAGATGGGGATAGAAAATACACAAAGAATGCAAATGGTCAATAATGAAAATGTGGGGTAAAATTTCAGCTTCACTGGGAATCCAAAATATTCAAATTAAATAAGATATTTACACCTAACTAGCAAATTCACTGTTTTCTTAACTCTTAACATAGTCTTGTCAAAAGTTCAAAGTAACAGACCAACACAACGCTAATGGGGGAATGAAGTTGTTTTAACCTTTCTGGATATCAGTTTATACTAAAGCCTTACAAACTGTCACCTTTTCATCCAGAAATTTCAAGAATTCATTGAGCAAATATCAAGGAAGTGTATATGGTTTAAGTATGTTCATTACACCACTGTTTATAATAACATTGTAAACAAGCCTAAATGCCCAATGGTAAAGGAATTATTACATAAAACTCTCTCTCTCTCTCTCTCTCTCTCTCTCTATGTATATATATATATATATATATGTGATAAATAGCATGCAGCAAATGATATCATAATTTAAAATATTATAGGCAGAAATCTATTGATCCAGTAAAATTATTAAGAACCTAAATTAAGTTATAATACATGAAATACACAAAGATCTCATGCATGGAAATTAAGTCATCCATGCGCTCCCTTCCATTTCCTATACAGATTTTCATCCGTACCATGTCTTCCATGGTGATGGTTAAGAGTCTTTAGTATGTTAGCTGTTTCTAGTTTATAAACTCCTGTTACTACACCATCTTGTGCACTGTAACTTTATGACAATTCTTTACACACAAATACACTGTGATGCATACATGTATATCCACATATCTAGTTATGAGTGGAAGGTTGGATAGATCCCAGATATACACCACTAACCTTTTTCCTTTTATACTTTTTCACTAGTTATTACATTTCCTATCATGATTAGTTTATAATCAGGACAAACTCCAGTAAATTGCTGTTGCTGCTGTTGTTTAGTTGCTGAGTTGTCTCCAACTCTGCTCTTCGGGGTTTCCCAGGTAGAGCTAGTGCTAAATCGGAGCTAGTCTTCCAATGCAGGAGACATAAAGAGATGCAGGTTCAACCCCTGGGTCAGGAAGATTCCCTGGAGGAGGGCATGCAACTGGATGAATACCGGAGTCAGTATTCTTGCCTGGATCATCCCATGGACAGAGGAGCCTGGTAGGCTACAGTCGATAGGCTCACACAGAGTTGGACACAACTGAAGCGACTCAGCACTCACACATGCCCTTTGCTCTTTCCTGTAGCCTGCCAGGCTCCTCTGTCTATGGAATTTCTATTACTTTTAAATAAAACAAGACAATTCCCCAAACAGAAGTTGGAGGAGCCTTGGATAAAGAGGAGTGTGTATGAAGAAGGCTTAGTAAGTATGAATCTCCAAAGTGGGGCTGCCACCACAGAAGCTAATTTGATCCTAGTCCACACTCCTGGCCCCAAAGTAATTACCAGGAGCTATGTCTCAGTTCTTGGTGCCAGACTCTAAGAAGCATCAGCATTCAGAAACTTCACAACCGGAACCATCAGGTAGTTTGGAAGGGCGTAAGGAACAGTGACTGAGACAGTCAAGGTTATCTAACCAGAAGTAGAGAAGGCTTAGTTGTTTCAAAGAACTGAGTCTATGACACGCCAAAAGGCAAAATAAAAAACAAATTTATGGGCTTGAGAAAATGATGTAACTTGGGAGAAGTCTTGAATCTTTTTTTTTTTTTTTAACTTTTAAAAAGTAGAGAGCTGTTTGCCAAAGGATTGAGCTGCCTTACAAGTCACTATACGCATCTGATCAGAAACTGGGAATCATAAAGGGTGTTTACAGGGAATTTCAGCAGAGAGAATATGAGACTCAGTGACCTCCAAGATTCTACTCCAATTCTGTGCTTCTCTGACTAGACTCCTTCTACTACAACCACAGTTTTCAAGGACTGCCAAGAGTTGCTTCTTCTTTGCCAGAAGGGTCTCACATGACCCAGCCTGGTGGGAAGAGGGCAGCAGAATTCTAGCTGTCATTCCCCATCACATTCAACACTGTGCCTTATTCTACTCTTCTGGGTGGGATTGTGAAAGGTCTCTTTAATGCTTCCCTAACTATGGGGACATCCTCATAATTAAAAAGCACATGTCAACAAACTTACAGCCTCTCACAGGCAATAAACTAGATGTCAGAGCCATAGCGTCATCAGCATGCAACACACCCATCATAGTCTTCTTTATAGACTCACAGACTTTGAGTTCTAGGGGAATTTTAGGGTGTTGCATTCTCCACTTTGAAGAAAGTAACTAGTGCTCAGAATGGTAAAGCAGCTTAACTGAAACCATAAATAGTAACCAAGACATGTGTAGAACTTTTGGACATACAGTGCAGTATTCCAACTATACCATGATAAACTACCTCTAAATAATTTCTAGTGGAGGTCTAGAAATAGAAGTTCACTACTGCCATACCCTTTATCCATCCAATTCATTCATTGTATGTCCTCAAGTATAATGATCAACCTAGATGGTCTTCCAATTCTTTTCCCTTTCTATCTATATTCTTTTCCTAGCTCTCCAAGAATAATTCCCTGAAAAACTAGTTGATAGTCTGTTTTTTTTTTTTTTTTTTTTTTTTTTTTAATTTGACTCTCATGAAGTTAAGAATGTTTTAGGTAGAGCTGGGCTGAAATTTACCAGATAATATAGCTTATTGTTCTGCATATAGCTTATCATTCATCCATTCATTCAAGAATGTTTTGAGTGCCAACTTGGTGCCTAGCACTCTGCTAAACTCTCAGACTATGAAGATAGCTGAGGCATGGTCCCCGACTCTTTAGTAGTAGATACAGACAGGGAAGAACCTACCATATGACGCAGCATGGTGAGTTAAATTGGATGGTGAGTCCTACTCTGAGGAAGGAGAGAGCTAGGTTTGGGAAGACTTCAAAGACAGGTTTTGAGCTAAGTCTCAACCCAAATGAATGCTCATCTTTTGAGCATATACTTGCACTCTATGCCAAATTTGGTGGTGAAAGAATGTAAGAAGAAGAGATAGCTTGATCCGGGCACTCAAGTAATTGACATTCCATAAAGCTTGTTTAGCACCAGAAGGCATGTCTGTGACATCCATCTCCAGTATGTCATGTTCTCAGTGAGCACCTCCATCTGGGGATGTGAAAGATGCACCAGTCAAGGCACCAGTGTGCTTATCATCCATGGGAAGAAAGAAAATAAGTTGAACTTGAAAGGAGAAATCATACAGGACAGCATATATTAAGCAGTGTCGGCAAGATGGACTCTAGATGTTGAGGGAAAAGTGATTCAGGCCTTAGTGGACACCTTTTTTGGCCCACCCAACTATGCTTCTGCTGAAGTCATTATAGCAAGTGAATCCAGAGGTGAGGAGCATGTACCCTCCCTATGAACATGCAAGATGCCCCCAATGTCTTGTTCCCATCACTCTCTCCATCTGGCTGTCCTCCTATCTTCTCAGCCCATCTTTCCGACATTTCTCCCACCCTGGATTCAGGGCTTGGTTCTGGGCTTTGACTATGTCTCCAAAATTATTTTGATTCACGGCTTGAGATTTTACAAAACCACACATGCACGCATGGAGCCGGTGGCCTCGGGTTCTTGTTTGTTTTTAAGAGTCTGAAGAGTGAGTTTGTTTGGCGGGTTCTATAAATGGAGGTTTTCTTTACTGGGGAGATGTAAGGGCGCGGACATGGAGTGCTGCAGCTGCGGTATGCGTGCACGTCGCCATGCGGCAGAATCCAGCGCCCGGTGGGGGAGGCTCCCACAGCCATTGGGCAAACATATGTTAGGCCAAGAACACGGCTCTTCAACCTCGTGAACTGTTTGCTTGAAAGATAACAGTGTCTCTTCCACACAAGCCTTTCACCACCCTCCACAAAGGGAATTTTTAATTCAACAGATGGTGTCTACTCACTGCAAACCAACCAGAAAAGAAGACATTTACATGGCTGGGCCTCCAGGCCCTAGGGACCCAGAGGGGCCCTCATCAAATGCTTGCCCAAAGACCAGCTCCCCATGAGCAGGGCCTCCTGGAATGGAATGGGGCCAGGAAAACCAGCAGAAATGTGCCAACTGCTGATTCTGTGAGGTCTCAGTTGGCTGAAAAAGGTGAAAACATGTTTTCTGTCCCGGACTACAAGATAGCTTTATATCTCCTTCAGGAAAGAAAGCCCTGGGAAATACGGTGACCTCTGAAAGTGGCTTGCCACTGGAACCTTTTTCCATCTTCTAACAGCCTTGGCTCTGTGCTTTGCAAAAGCTTTCAAAGAACTGTGCCAGGCTTACACTCCATTTTGTATAATGGCACATTCTGGGCCCTGAGGATCAACACCTAGCAGAAGTGACAGCGCTCGGAACAGAGAGGAGAGAGCCGACGCTTACAGAGGCACAGAGAGGAACAAGGGATTTTCCCGAGACGAAAGGAGAGTTCTTCCAGCCTTGTCTGCCTCTCTGGTTATCTGATTGCTGCTCTTGGGGGTAGAATGTCCTAGTGGTGATTTTCCAAGGCATGTGGTGTTCTGATCTTGTCAACTCAGTGAACCAAACACAAACATCGTGAGTAGACACAGTAAGGGCACTAAATTAGGGGACAGGAGCTCTGGTTTCAAGTCCTAGATGTGCTGTAAGACTTTGGGAAAATAATACCACTCCGGTTTAACTTCCTAATTCATCACAGGGGCAAGAAAATCCCCCACTTGTATAGTTTGCATATATTGGAGTGGGGAAGGCAAGGGATAAGGTATATTTAAACAAGCCTAGATTAAATATAAGAGTTGCTGATATTTGAAAGACTGTTTTGAAAACAATAATGTGCGTATTTTCAATAGAGGTTAATTAGTTACTGGAAAAAAAGGAAGCAAGTGGCCAAAGCTTTGCAAGAGATACTAATACTTATTCAGAATCAAAAGAGGGAGAGGATCTTGCGGGAATCTTTGAAGAATGACCGGAAACCCTGGTTCTTGCCCTGCCTTGGCCACTACCTTTCTGCAATGCTTCAGTTACATCCTTGTCCCTTACTTTTTTGCAAACTGTGGGGGCTAGATTCAGTTATTTCAGACATCTCGTCCCTTTGTAACATTCTCTGCTTTGAAGTGTGTTGCAGGAGAAAAACACCCAAACAAAACCAAAATTTTATCATATCTTTAATTATACCGCTGCTGCTAAGTTGTGTCAGTCATGTCTGACTCTGTGCAACCCCATAGATGGCAGCCCACCAGGCTCCCCCCTCCCTGGAATTCTCCAGGCAAGAACACTGGAGTGGGTTGCCATTTAATTATACTACCATTCATTAAAAAGTTCAGCATCAATGTGGCAGGTCATTCTCAACCTTCCTGTAGCCCCAAAATGAGGTTGAAAGGCAGGGGTGCAGAGAGAGTTTCAAGTCTCAGGTATGAAGTCTGATTAACAAGGACTATCTGAGAGGGGAAAGTAGGGGGGTTAAAAATACCACCCCTCCGCCCCTGTGTTTTTTCATCTTTCATGGCATCCTAGACTAGGGAGTGACAGGCAAAGTGACACAGTGCTCAGAGGGCAAAAGATAAATGTTTGATGAATTGGCCATTGGGTAGGGAAGTGATAGGCTTTGTATGTGCATAATGGCCGAGCTGCCTTCCCGTGTCGATCACCTGCCAAGATAAGAAGCCATAATGAATGGACCTTGAGATGCTCTGGACAGGAACAGTTTGCATGTGACTTGTTTTAATAAAATTAATTTTAAAAAGAAGAACAATAGCAATTTGGTGGGACCAGGAAGGCTGAGAATTACAAATATCCAGAGTGGACACTAACCATTGGTTTTTCCATTCACTGTGCTTGTCAAGTCAGCAGAAGAAAAAAAAAGGTGATTTTGTTACAACCTTGTGTCATCAAAAAGGCTGTCTGAACTCAGTATTATGCAGAGACCCTGAGATATAGAAATTAAATGGCTTGCCTGGACAGGAAAGTATCCTGATATGCACAGAATGGATCACTCATTCACTCATCCATTCATTCCCCCATCAGCAAAATTCAACTGAGCATCCCCTACCTGGGCTGAATGAAACAGGTCTGCTCCCGTCCACAGCAGATCCTAGTGGGCCTGGCTTTTCCAGCAAAGTGAGGAACACTCTCCTGGTCCACGGACTCCTACTACGCTAGGTGTCGCTACGATGCAGCCAGGACTGTACATCCTTGGACATGCCCTGCTTCTAGTGAATTTCTAATTTTTATATTTATTCCCAGATTTCGGTCTTCTGGCCATACATTTGTGCTGGGCTTCCCTGAGTTTACTATAGGTCATCTTCATCAGAACAACACACTGCTTGTGAAAGTACCACAGTGGTGTTTTACCACCAAGAAGAGCAACAGTCTTAGAACCAGAATGACAGACTTTAGCCCAAGTAGCCTCCAGCTGTGCCTGTGAGTAAATTACTTTGGTTTTTTCCATATATAAAATGAAGGATTGGAGCAGATGATTTGCTCCATTTTTTTGACTAAAATTATTTGAGGCCTTGAGAAAACAAACACTCTGATAGGCCTGGGAGTAAACACCTGGCTAAGATATCCTCATGTTCTCAAGGGTCCCAAGATCTCATGAAACAAGGGCAAAAACACACAACCACAACACAGCGAGGTATAAGTGCCCCTGCTTCCTCCAGATGACCTTAAAAGATCTCTAAGTTCCCTTCCAATACTCCAACTGTCCTAAAATTAGCGTTCTAACATCTATTTTTCTTTGATTTTTAAGACAAAGTACACACTTACAAAGACGTTTGGTTATCCAAGCATTCTAACAGTCACTTCCACAATACTGTGCATTTTCCCTGTGTTAGAACAGTCCAATGCAAAATGTAACATTAAAAATAAGCCCCCCCTTTTGTATGGTGACAGAAGGTAACTAGACTTATTGTGATGAGCATTTTGTAATGTATAGAATCACTATGTTGCATACCAGGAACTAACACAACATTGTAGGTCAGTTATACTTCAGAAGCAAGCAAGCTAACAAACTCATAGAAAAACAATCAGATTTATGATTACTAAAGGGTGGGGGAGAGAGAATTGGATGAAGGTGGTGAAAAGGTACAAACTTCCAGTTACAAGACAAATAAGTACTAGGGGTGTAATGTACAACACGATAAAGAGAATTAACACTACTGCTTGTTACAAGTGAAAGTTATTAAGAAAGCCCCCATCACAAGGAAAAACAATTTCTTCTACATAATTTTGCATCTGTATGAGATGATGGATGTTCTCTCAACTTATTGTGATAGCCACTTCATGAGGTAGGTAAGTCCAGTCAATACACTGTACACCCTAAACCTATATAGTGCTGTGTGTCTATTAAGTCAACAAAACTGGACGAAAAAATAAAATAAAATAAAACAAAACACAACCCAGAGTGGGGGGGGAGGGGCGGAAAACTTCCTCCTTCCCGCCTCTGAGTGTTTCCTTTTTTCCATGACTGCAAAAGGAAAGCCACTCATTACTAAACAGCTCAGCAAGGCTCGCACCATTGGAGAATATAAAGTTTTATGAGCAGGCCTGTCCTCCTCTCTCTGGGTGTGAGTGAGAAAGAGAGTGAGAGAGAAAGCCGGAGAGGTCTGGCTCAGGAGTCCAGGGTGAATTATAGACTGCCGCTCAAGATTCACAGCTCTTCGTGGTAGGAGGTTAATATTCTCACATGTCATTAGGTCTGCTGGCTCTCCTGATGGTTCATTGAAGCAGGCAGCAAATTATTTCCTCACTCTGCAGAGGACAGCCCACTTCAAAGCAAGGGAACTCAGGTCAGGATAGGCCTCCAGAGGATTCATGACTTGGGGTCACCAGGGGTTGTCTATAGGTAAGAATGGGCCCAAAGCCTTTGACAAAAATAACTTTTTGATCCGTCTTGACCTGGCTTTCAAGTCAGACCTCCAGACTTTATTCCTATCACTTCTAAGGATAGAAGACTGGGTAACATGTCTGGCCATTCTATCACCACTTGAAGTGCCTCCACCTAGTCTCTGCTGCTGGACCTCCCACCTACAGTTCACAGCAGAGACTAAACATCTCCTCCTGAGAGGGAGACTTCTGGCCAAGGCAAATCCAGCTGACCGTGCCTGGACTCGAGTCCCGAAGGGCTGCTGCACTGCACGCTCCTTCCGCCAGCAGCCACAGACTTGGTGTGTCCTCCTTTTATCCCAGTTGTCTTACTCTTGTCTCCCTGACAATCAGTTAAGCTCTGGGCCTACAGGATCAGTGGGTTCTATCTCTTTGTGTCTCCCCTGATGACAGCTAAGTAGGAGGAGGGAAAGTCTTACCTACCTGCCTTGGACACAGGCCCAAATCCTGATCTTGTCTCCTTTTCGTAAGAAAGGGGCAAAAAGAGCCCCAGAAATGTTTACAACATAGGCTCATTCAACTATTTCTTTTCACGTACCTTGGAAAATACTACTTCTAAAGACAGAATGAGGAAAGAACAAGATACAGAAAAAGTCAGGGGGAAACTCAAGGCTGTCTCTCCGCAGGCCCTGAATTACTAAGGAAGTGCGTTTCCTGCACATACCCACCACAGTCTGCATTCTGTCTTCTCAGGTTGAGGTTCTTTAAATGGCAAGAAGGCTGTCCTCGGGGGGAAGCTATTACTAAGAAACCTGCATATGAGGGCAGCCCTCTCCTTCTGCACAATCTCACAGGGTGCCCCCGCACCCCAGCCAAGGGAGGGGTCTGAAGGGACCTTCCAGGGAGCCTGGAGGACATACTCCTAACAGGCCATGTCTGGGCACCATGCCAGGGCCCCCTGAGTGGCCATCACAGCCCAGGGGCCAGGAAGGAGCTCCTGTCCAGTAGCTGCGGGGAAGTCTGACCCGTCTCGCCCTATGAAGGAGCGGGGAGGCGGGAGGGCAATGCTAACACTGGGCAAACCCCTGGCCCCCTCTTCAAACCTGGATGCGCAAACCCAAGTTGGGAAGAGCTCTTGGTAGACAAGAAGGCACTGGGGATGTGAGGGGCAATCGTCCCTGTTCCAACCCTGTCTTCTTCCCCTTCTGCCCTCACCCGGAGATTTTATCTTCTGCTTCCCACTTCTCCCTATCTATTCTCCAAGAGAATTCTGCTCCCTTGCCTCAGAAATATTCTGACCTTCTTTAACATCATAGGTTTTCCCTAACATACAAAATGAACAAAAGCACTGGGAAACGAACAAAAGCACAGGAATGTACACCCAGCTCCCAAGGATCTGCATGTACGCAGCGCAGAAGACTCAGAGGTCAGGCAAGTAAGCCCCAGCTGCTTCACTCCAAGTCAGACTCTAAAACCAAATCTCCAAAAAAAAATAAATAAAATAAAACCAAAGCTCCCTTGAGCTGTCACACAGCTCAGCAGTCCTCCATTAAAGCACGTTTAGTGAGGCCTCAAGGGCAGAGTACTACGCTAGTGGTCAGCAGGCTAGACTCCAGTCCAACTCAGTCAACTTGCTGCATGAGAGCAGAGCCCTTCCTTCCCCTTTCTGGGTCTCAGATTCCTCCAGAGAAGAATAAAGAAAAAGGGGTGATGTTACCAGCATGTCTAGTAGGGTGCATTAGAATCTCAGAGATACTTATTAAACACACAGAGGCCAAGGTCTACCCTTAACCTACAAATCAGGTTCTTCATGGGTGGAGACTGGATACATACAGTTAATTCCCCACATCATTTCTATGTACACAGAAGCGTGACAAAGAATGGGGTCCTCCAACTCAAATACCTTCAGGGAAAAGTCAGGTATTGAAACCCTCTACTTCAATGAATCCAAGGTTTATCCATTACAGAAATACCATATTCTACATCTTGGTGAATGAGAAAAACCACTGTAAGTTAAAAATGACCCAATGCTTCCTACCTGAAAATGCCTCAGGAATTTTCTTCCTTTTGTATACCCTGTTCATTGCTTTCCAAGAAATTATGAATCAAAGTGATTACTCCAACAACAAATATTTGCTTTATAATATCAAGTTTAAGCTCTCTCCATTTACACAATTAATTTGTCTTTCCATGTCAAATCACAGTGAGTTTTCAAACAGCAAGTGAGATATTATATATACACACATATATATATATTTCTATATCAATTGAAGTAAAACTAATCAGAACTATAACCAAGTTGGAATGTGTACTGACAACGACATGACAGCTGCCTCCTGGCCAATGACAAACTTAAGTAGCCATCAATTTTAAGATGGATTCAGGGATGTTAAAATCTGAAAACAGATTGTATATCTTAGAAGAGATAAGATACAGAAAATGCAGGTAGGACAATAGGGAGTAGTGAGAACTGAGGAAATCAGAGTACATGCTCTACCCAAAGGCATCTACATTTGTACTGATGTTGTCCACAAGCAGCAGGAGGCTGCATTTGCCCATGGACAGGACAACAACATAATCTGTTTTCTAAACCAGGGCATCTCCCAGAGTTGAGGGGTAACTGGTTACGCCAGGAAAACAGGCTTTAACTAGAATAGTCCTGGCCCAACCAGGACAGAAATTACCCTACCCATAAGCAGCATAGAAACCCCTGGGTAATGTGATGACCAGCACTCAATTAATTCTAATATTCAGATCTGTAACACCATGCATCCACTGAAGCTATTTTTTGATCTCTATCTTTAAAACCCCACCAAGGCTGACCTCTTGATGCCTGTAGCATTCACCTAACTCTCTACCTCTCCCTGGCAGGCCCCGCCAGTGATCCCTACAATTGTTTGAAGAGATGTGATCACTGATTCTCAACCAGGGGTGACTTTGCTCTGCCCACCCCAGAGGACATGTAGCAAAGTCTAAAGACAGTTCTGGTTGTCAGGCTGGGAGGCACTGTTGGCACTCGGTGGGCAGAGGCCAGGGATACTGCTAAACATCCTACACTGAACAGGAAATCCCCCACAACAAAGACTTATCCAAACGTCTCAAACATCATTAGTGCCGAGGCTCCCACCATTTGCCCTATGTGAGGATCTGAATCTGCCCTTCATACTGGATTAAGGGCCCACCCTGCTCTAGCATGATCTTATTTTAACTAATTATGTCTAAAATACTCCTGTTTCCAAATAAGGTCATGCTCTGAGATCCTGGGGTTAAGCCTTCAATATATGAACGCGGAGGAGACAGTCATCCTATAACATCTCCTAAATGACTATTATTCCCATCAAGAGCGCCAAAGTTCTCATCGGTGCCCAGGGAAGTAATGCCATGAGGGCAGCCTCTGTAAGCAGCTGTTTGAGCCAGGCCTCAGAATATAAACAGTGCTGTGGGAGTCAGCCCCACGCTTGCTCCTTAAACCATATTCATTTTCACTCTCCTTTCCCCAGATCTGGCTTCCTATTCCTGGTTTAACACAACCATCATTCAGAATTTAAAAATACAGCGTGCTATTTATCTAAAGCTCACACTTGCATCCATCTTCATTCTCTGAGACACGGCCATGAGCCTAGAGGTAAGTGAATAATGCTGGCATGAAGTCCGTGTCCAATAAAGGTTTGTTCCTTTTTCTTTCCCTTCTCAGTCCCAATGATGATGATGTCACAAAACCAGATATCATGGAAGGGGATCTTAAGCATTCATTCAGAAAACTGTGATTCTCAAACAAAGAAGCATTTGAAAGATTCTCATTAATCCTTGGCTTAAATTAAGAAAAGGCAGGAAAGCCATGGCTATTGTATTGACACCAAAGAAAAACAGACTGAAGACGAAAACAAAACTACCTCCTAAAATAAACAAATGCACCAAAGCTAACAAGTCAGAATAGACTGAGGCCCTCAGCATGGGT
Source organism: Neotragus pygmaeus (assembly GCA_006410875.1). NCBI lineage: Eukaryota > Metazoa > Chordata > Mammalia > Artiodactyla > Bovidae > Neotragus > Neotragus pygmaeus. The sequence continues at coordinate 1,377,674 of SJYV01054457.1, forward strand.
GCCATCAATGCTACAACCTTCAGCAGCCATCAGAAGTCATGGCCATGACTTCACAAATCACCAATACCAAAGAAAAAAGTTACCATATGTTTAAAGATAACATCCACAGCCTTGCTTATGCCTGAAGTATTAGACAGTTGCTGCATTCAAATTGTTTATAATTCTCACGGAGAGACAAGATGTCGACATGTGGAAATTAAACAATACGAGATTCAAGGAGTAATTTAAGATCACAATAGAACTGTCACAAAGCAATATATGATTATATGCCAAATAAACAATATAGAAAATAAGTACAGGAGCTTGGAGGGAGGGATTCCTTTAGGCTAGAAGTCCAGGAATGACACTTCCTATGACGTAGATGCTCAACTGAGATTTGAAAAGTATAGAAGTATATACTGTGTCATATCTTTAAAAAAACAGGAGTGGGCAATAGAGGTTTTAGGAAGATTTTAGAAGAAATATTATTTAATGATTAAAGACAACTAGTAAAACGTGCCTAAGTTGGAAACCTCACTCTTAAACGACCCCAGAATGACAGGGATGGGCTGTTAGGACCGATAGTGGTATTGTGGGGCAGCTTCCAAGATGGTACCTAATGATTCCTTCTGGTGTTCACGTCCCTATGTCACCCCTGAGCTTGAATGTGGGCTGGACCTAATGAATACGGCAAAGTGATGGGATCTCTTTTTTTTCTCTCTTTTTTTCAAGATAAGTTCACAAAAGACCATGACTTCTGCTTTGCTGGCTCTGTTTTTCTCCTTTCCTCACTCCCTTCCTTGAAAGCTAGCTGCCATGTTGTCAGTGGCCCTGTGAAGAAGCCCATGTGGCAAGTAACTGAGAGAGGCCTCCAGCCAGTACCCAGGATAAAAATGGGGCCTTAGTCCAACAGCCAGCGAGGAACGGAATCCTGCCAATAACATGTGAATCAGTTTCAGAATGGATCCTCCCCAGCTGAGCCTTGAGATGATTACATCTCTGTCATACTGGGGCTTTCCTGGTGGTTCAGCAGTAAAGAATACACCGGCAATGCAGGAGACTCAGGTTTGATCCCTGAATTGGGAAGATCCCTTGGAGAACGACATGGCAACCCACTCCAGCATTCTTGCCTGAGAAATCCCACGGACAGAGGAGCCTGGCAAGCTACAGCCCATGGAGTCACAAAGAGTTGGACACAACTTAGCAACTAAACCACTATCATCTTAATTGCAGCTTTGTGAGACCGGATTAAGCCACATCTAGACTCCTGACTGCAGATGGTGACTGCAGCCATGAAATTAAAAGACACTTACTCCTTGGAAGAAAAGTTATGACCAACCTAGATAGTATATTCAAAAGCAGAGACATTACTTTGGCGACTAAAGTCCGTCTAGCCAAGGCTATGGTTTTTCCTGTGGTCATGTATGGATGTGAGAGTTGGACTGTGAAGAAGGCTGAGCACTGAAGAATTGATGCTTTTGAACTGTGGTGTTGGAAAAGACTCTTGAGAGTCCCTTGGACTGCAAGGAGATCCAACCAGTCCATTCTGAAGGAGATCAGCCCTGGGATTTCTTTGGAAGGAATGATGCTAAAGCTGAAACTCCAGTACTTTGGCCACCTCATGAGAAGAGTTGACNCTTTGAACTGTGGTGTTGGAGAAGACTCTTGAGAGTCCCTTAGACTGCAAGGAGATCCAACCAGTCCATTCTGAAGGAGATCAACCCTGGGATTTCTTTGGAAGGAATGATGCTGAAGCTGAAACTCTAGTACTTTGGCCACCTCATGTGAAGAGTTGACTCATTGGAAAAGACTCTGATGCTGGGAGGGATTGGGGGCAGGAGGAGAAGGGGACGACTGAGGATGAGATGGCTGGATGGCATCACGGACTTGATGGACATGAGTCTGAGTGAACTCCGAGAGATGGTAATGAACAAGGAGGCCTGGCGTGCTGTGATTCATGGGGTAGCAAAGAGTTGGACACGACTGAGTGACTCAACTGAACTGAACTGATTTTTGCCTAGAGAATCCCGTGGACAGAGGAGCTTGGTGGGCTACAGTCCATGGGGTTGCAAAAAGTTGGACACGACTGAGTGACTAATATATAATATATTTGCTTTCTTCTCTGCATTTTGTTGGAGTATGGATTAAAAATAAAAATACTCTTCAGGACTTCTTAAGCTTCAACAGTATGAGGATTACCTGTTTCATCAACCCTGAAAAAGTTTCAGTCATTATTTTCTTTAAATATTGTCTTCCATAATTCTCTCTTAGCCTATTCTTCTGGGGCTCTTTCTAACCCTTCTTTGGACATTCTAAGTTAGTCTTCTTGTCTTCAAAGTTTTCTTTTATATTTCCTATCCCTTGAATTTTCCTTTTAAGCAAAGTTTATAAAAATACAAGTTTGATGTTATTATCTCCCATAGGCTCTAACCTAGGTAAGTTAGCTTGTAGTAAAAACAGATAACAGTCAAGGAGGATATATTTCTGCTCTCTGGAGAAGAGTCAGTTCTTATTTAAATATGTAATTACTGGCATCAATTTCCCTTAAAATTTAGAGTGAGTCATGATTCTCAATGCTGCTGTACTTTATAACTTTCCTCACAAGACATTACTATGATTTACCCTGAAAACAATGACTCAGCTCTCTGTTATAGTGTCCCTTTGTGTGTTTTCAGAGTCAAAATTGTATACTACACAGTTAAAAGACTCACTATATAGGTACTAGCAAACAGCCCTAATGGCTTAATTTTAATGAAGTGTTTTTGCAAGTCAAATTTCAGTTTTGCTCTTGTCTGTAATTTGGTATCACATCCCCTCCAAATTTTCTTTTCCCAAATTTGAGTGGAATTTGAAAATATCTCAAAATCATTATTTCACAATTAAGAATGTAATGATTGAGGGCAAATAAGAACACATGATATTACACTGTCATGATTATGAGACAAATCTTCAAAAGTACATCTTTGATGAATGGGCAATTATTGCTTAGCTGTCTGAGTATTATAAGCACAAGATATAGTCCTCTCTTTAGTAAGTTCAAGGGGCCATCCAACTGAAATAATAACTAACTATATAAAGAATGGGATGCTCGGGAAAAGAAATGTACATCCTTAGTCTTCACCAGATACACCTTTAGCAAAGGAGGAAAATAAAACTCAATTTTTCCATCCTGCGCATAAGGAAATGCTGGAGATATCATCTTTGAGAATTTTTTTCCTGTAGCATGCGTCCATATGGCCGTCAAATTCTTGAATACACTAGGATGAGGCCCTAGTGGAAGAACAATGAAAAGGAGGTTAAGGAGAATACAGATTTCATAAGCTTAAGAAATTTTCCACATTTTAACCTTCACCTGTACCCACTATACAAAGTTATTTCAGGACTTTTATTTCTTGCTTCTCTCTTCCTTCCTCTTCCACCAAAGGTATAGTGTCTATGTTTTCCTGAATTTGTATTATGAGGCATGCATATGTTGATTTTTCTTTAAAAAAAACAAAGCATTGAAATAAAAGAAGCTCTTTCTGTGAGAATTAAATAGTTTTTTGCTTTCTATTCCATGGTCAATTCAAAGTAAAGATAAAGTGTTCCATTAAATCTCTTTTTAATCGTGTAAGTGCCCTGATGAAATTGTTTCACTATACAAAACCATCATGTTAGACACAAATTAAGGCATACACAAGACATTACAATGGTATTTAAAGTGAAATATTTATGAAGTGATTTAAATACTAATAACACAGCATTCCTAAAGGAGTCACAAAATTAAAGGATAAGAACATTCCACACCAGCTCTGCAGTCCATGAGTCTATTGCATGTTGTATATATTGTTTCTCATTACTCAATTCTTAGAAATGTAGCCAGGAGATTGAAGAGAAAAAGAGGACGAATCCTCTCTGTATCCTTGAATACTAATACCAAAGCCAGCAGGACATAGTTTGCCAAGAATCCACTTGTGTAGTAATGTCATCGGTCTCAGAAACAACCTTGACTTTGTATTGAAGAGACTGTTTACTATGACAGGTAACTATAAACAAACTTCCGCTCAGTCCAGACACAGTGGTATAAACCTTATTTGCAGCCCTCTGCCCTGCCATCCTCAGCATGTTGGCCAGGTCATTTTGTTTTTCAGTTGCCACATGACTAATACGATTCTAGATGTCACAAGCAGACACTATCATGTCCAGCAAAGACTACTACATTTTCTTCTACAAGTACCAATTCATCAATGACAAATCCTTTCCCAGATGCCCTCCTGCAGACTTTTTCTGATTCCGATTGAGTATGTTTGGGTCACATGTGCGTGTTATCCTAACTATCAATGATCAAACTGTTGGGGTGAGGTTTTCCTGAATACATGGATCTGCAGATAGCAAATAACCAAATGAGACCAGAGCTATTGCACATATGAAGGAAGGAGGTGTATTGCTTTTAATTAGAAAACTGATGGTACCCATCTTAACTCTAAACAAAGCACTTTTTAGAATTAAGTATAATAATTCAAAAGAAGAAACCAGAAATCCATAAAATCAAATTAATGCATTAAATCTTTGGAAAGTGTTTAGTGTCTAAAGCCATTACTGGGAGTTTATAATTTATTAATTCTTCATTTACTTTCAAACTCATAAATTGCTTATTTCTCAAAATTTTTAACATTAGGAGCAGCAATATGAAGATGAGATGAGAGAAATTAAGGCAAACTTTTGGCTGTCTAAAGTAACATTTGGTCAAATTTACAAACCTAGATTAAACTAAAAATAAATAATACAACCTTGGGATGAACAACGCTTTGCACTGTAATATCATTGTATGAACACCCAAATGTAGTACTATAATGTTTGATGCTCTGAATGATAATTCTAAGATTATATACATGTGTATAAAATGTTTTGAACATTGTGACAAAAATGAGGAAACTAATTCAAACCTAAATTTCACATGCAAATATAATTTAATGTTTAAATGTGAAGGAACTACATTTCACTGCATAACACCTTACTCCTTGATAATTTCAAACAAAGGAGGCTTATGATAATGAAAAATATAACAAAGAAAAACTATCATAGTGATTACTTTAAAAGAGTAAGGTAGTACGCATATCTCTCATTAATGTCTGCTATTTCACTTAGTACCTAAAAAAGAAAAATAAAAACAAAAAAAATGTAATATTTTGATGAGACTTTCTTAAATTCTTTATTTTAGCATTCATTCAAATGAAATATTTTCTATGCTGAGGAAAAAACAGCTTTTGCTAAGCAATATAATTAAATCCTTAAGATAGTGTTATTAATTATCTCTTAAAATGTCAACATCCCATATTTCAGAGTTCCCACATTTTAGAGCTGTATATGTAAATATAATATACAAATTGATTTACATTTAAGCTACCTACTATTTAAAACAGTAAGCACTTTAAGACAGGATAGTTTATAGTACTTTCTGTATAACCAAATTATTGTGTTAAATGAGTGACTATGAAAGTGGTTTAATACTTGCACTACATAATGAGAAGATACCATCAAATAATTTTCATATCATTATTTAAATCATGTCAGAGTATAAATAAATTGACACTTTTTAGTTAATAGACAGTTTTATTATTTAGTTAATAGTCAATAAATGAATAAGAGTATTTAAAATACTAGTCCCTCAACTCTGAAAAACAGGAAAAAAAAGGTTGTTCTATGTCCCTTTTGAAGTTGGTATATTGGAATAAACTTTAAAGACCAGAATATTTTGATCAGGGAAAATTTATTTAAGCCACAGTATAGTCTATATTAATTTCAGCATCTATCAATTAGTTTAAGTAATACATTGTAATTTGTTTAAATTAAGCATATATGTTTTGGAGTATACCATTTCCTTGACACTGAAAAGAAGACTTAGTGAAGTTAGTAATTATCTTCCTCATTTCATTTTAGAGGAAAAATAACAACAGCTTCACATCACCTAAATGCCTTCCCCAGTGTTACTTTGCATTCTTATTCTATAGTATTTATAATTAGGAAGAAGCGGTGTCACTACGATTAGTGTTTAAATCCATCACTGAGTACCAGTCATAAACCTGGTACAAAGAATAGATAACAAAGAAACTATAAATTGTTCTTTATTTTACCTGCAAACCATAAATTATGAAAGAATAAATGTTTTATTGAGAATTTACTTTATGCAAGACAGATTATGTACTTTATATTAGCAATCTAATTCAATGATTATAACAGACACCCAGAAATGGGCTATATTGTTCTATTCATTTTATAGCCCAACTCCTGGAGTTCACTCAGACCATTAAGTCGGTGATGCCATCCAGCCATCTCATCCTCTGTTGTCCCCTTCTCCTTTTGTCCCCAATCCCTCCCAGTATCAGGGTCTTTTCCAATGAGTCAACTCTTCGCATGAGGTGGCCAAAGTATTGGAGTTTCAGCTTCAGCATCAGTCCTTTCAATGAACACCCAGGACTGATCTCCTTTAGAATGCACTGGTTGGATCTCCTTGCAGTCCAAGGGACTCTCAANGGAGATGTGTATAAGAGACAGCATGTAAAAGGGGTAGAGATACTCCTTTAAAGTTGCAGGACCAGGAATTAGTCACTCCAGACCCCAAATGGGTTTTGATGAGGCTCTCCTGATTCGTGTGGGATGCCATTAAAATCTATATCCACTCCCTGCCCAACACCCTCCCCACGGGGAAAAAAAAAAAAGAAGAAAAAAAGGCTAATGCTGAAAAGTAATGGATTTAATGATCTAGAAAATCTAGACGCTGGAAACTCCAAGGGAGATCATATTAAATTAGACCAGTACAAACAAGCCAAACTAGATTTATCCTCTTGTGGTCACAGATTTTATCTACTAAACCAGGTTTTCAGGCTAGTGTCTCTTTTCAATGAATAGAATTTTTGAATGTCAAGTCCCAGTGTTCCTTGTGGAGGATAATTTACCCCCAGGATCTCTGTTCAGATGGGGCTGGCTGCACCCGGTGCTGGAGAGGACCGGAGACACACACCACCCCTCCTCCTGTTCCTGTGGCCAGGTCTCCTGTTGAGAACCAGACATAGGAGGTTTTTGAAGGTGGGTGGAAACAGAGATCAAGGTACGGAGAGACAAGATGACGTATTTCCTTGACTGCTTCCTGATGGGATGAGGTTGAAACCTGAAAGGGAGAGGAGGAGGGGAGTCAAGAAATGGCAGGGAATATTCTGGAATGGATGTCCCCTTCTCTTAAAGAGATGTACATGAATTGGATTTNGGATTCTTTGCCTCTGGGCCACAAGGATAGCCCATTTTTCTGGCTTATAGTGATTAGGATTAGCTATATTTATGAATTAAAAATCTTAATTTTCAATTAATAGATTCTTAGTGCCATGCATAAGGTATAAGAAAAACACAAGACTATTGTCTGGAAGATATTGTCGCTCAAAAAAGCAAAAAAAAAAAAAGACTTTCAAGGACACAAGTAAGCAGACCAAATTTTCCTCCTGAAGATCACAAAGGTGTGAAGTATTACTTTATGCCAACCTTTGAGACTATTTGAAGGAAGTGAAACTAACACCAGAGTTGAAATACAAAGCAATACATGAGTCATTTACTGTGAAAAAGGGAAAGCGGTATCACTAAAGTACAGTCACATGTGGGAAGAGATCTTCCCAGAGACATTTTAACGGCAGAAAAAAGTATTGTCCCTGTTAATCAAAACAGGAAATTGTTGTTACCTAATGAACAATTTTATGTACCTTAGAATATTCCTCTAGATGAGAGAATGGTGCTATCAGTAACAATTTTTCTGTTATATGATAGTGCAGTACGTTTGCATTATTGACTCATCCATGTTTAAATTCAAGTGAAAGATTACATTAGAGGATGTAAATACATGAGTGGTTTTCATAAGTGTAAACATTTCAAAAAGTATATGCTGCTTATACGTGCATATTTGGAGGTTGCATTTCCTACAGATATCATAAAATAATTAATATCGAAGTAGAGATATAAGGGTTTCCCAGGTAGTGCAGTGGTGAAAGAACCCACCTGCCACTCCAGGAAATGCAGGAGATGTGAGTTGGATACCTGAGTCGGGGAGATCACTTGAAGTAGGAAATGGAATATTCACTCCAGTATTCTTGCCTGAAAAACCTCATGGACAGAGGAGCCTGGTGAGCTATGTAGTATGTGGGTTGCAGAGTGTTGGACATTGGGCAACTGAGCATACACGTGCAAGTAGAGATACCATAAAAACAAGGATCACATAAGAGAACATTTTGAGGTAGAATTGTTGAAACTGGAAATATCACAGATATTTATCTCAAGAGTATTTAAAACTTTTAAAATTCAGAATTTAATATATTTCAGAAGAATAGAAATAGTACAGAGGATACTGTTATATTCTTCATTCATATTCCATTAGTGTTAAAATCTAATGATATATATTGACATGTTCTGTTTTAGAGTTCTCTTGCTTGGGTTTCCTTTAACTTTTTGNTTTTAAAATTCAGAATTTAATATATTTCAGAAGAATAGAAATAGTACAGAGGATACTGTTATATTCTTCATTCATATTCCATTAGTGTTAAAATCTAATGATATATATTGACATGTTCTGTTTTAGAGTTCTCTTGCTTGGGTTTCCTTTAACTTTTTGATAATATAGGTTTATATATTTTGTCTATGTTCAAAACTTAGCAATTAACTTCTCTTGTTACTCAGCTGGTAAAGAATCCACGTGCAACGTGGGAGACTTGGTTTGGATCCCTGAATTGGTAAGATCCTTTGGATGGGAAAGGCTACCCACTCCAGTATTCTGGCCTGGAGAATTCCATGGACTGTTAGTCCATGGGGTCACAGAGTTGGACTCGACTGAGCAACTCTCACTTTGACTTTTCACTTCATTTTCAAAACTTAGTCATTAATTTGGGTAGCATAGCATAGCAACAGACTACATCTGATTTTTCTGTTTTTTTTTTTTTTTTTTTTTTTTTCTCCCCACTACTGTCTTCTCTTCACTCCAGAATACAGGACAGGAAGTTACATTGTATGTAGATATTGTGTNGCCAGTCAGGTCCTCAGCCCACCAAGAGCTCCCCTGAAGGCTCCGAGCATCTGGGAGAGAATTCAATTTGGACACTAATCCAGAGTCTCCCGCTCTGTGGGTTCCAACCCAGACCTGGGGCGAGGAGCTCCTGGCCTAGCTTCAGTGAGGGCAGGACACGGCACCCCACACCCAAACACCAGAGGCAAGTCCCAGCACCGCTGCCTTGCGTCCCCACACGTGGATTTAGGACATCACACTCTTTCTAAACCAGTCAAGTGAGCTCATCAGAAGGCTCTTTTCCTTCCTGAACTCCAAAAGAAGCAGGAGTGCATACTTCTCACGTGGGATTTGTTCTTTGTTTGCTTGGGGTTTGTTTGATAAGGATGCTTATTGGTTTAGTGGGGGAGATAGAGGCCAGGAGTCAGGAGCAGTGGTGTACCAAAAAGGTGGGGAGGGTTCTCTTGAAAGTGTCCACTCTAGGAGGAGGAATATTTTGCCACTGACGCTGTTTAGAGTAGTTAGCTCATGGAGGAGATTAAAGTTGGAGCCAGAGGCTTTGTTATTGTTTAAATGTCCTCTACAGACAAGATATATCCTTACTGCCTGTACCTGGGGTGACCTGTCCCCACCTCCAGGTACACCACTGCTCAGGAGCCCCAGCTTCTAGCACCCTTCTGCTTGCCACAATCTATGTGATCTTGGACAAGCACTTGACATGTGTGAGTCATAGGTTCTTCATCTGCAAAACTAAGGCAATTGACAAAACTACGGGAAATTGGCTAAATGATTACATAAGCTCTTCCACTGAAAAGTTTCTCAATATCTCTATTTCCTCCCCAAATATTTCACCTGGAAAATACAGCAGTGGAAGTTATTGCATGTGACTACATTTTAAGGCAAGCGCAGGGCTTCTACAGAAAAGGTGGGTTCATTCTCAGAAGCTCTTCAGTACGGCTCAGACATTGGTTCCATTCCGAAAGATGGGGAAGGAATCCACTGAGCCCGACAGTCCTATCAGCTGGCCCCTTGTGGCAGAGGACACAGCTGGGGGAGCCGCAGGGAGTCTGGTTACCCACTCTGCCTGGAGCCAGAGTACGCCTCTGCCCTGCAGTCAGGGACGCTGGGCAATGCCACCTATTTCTGTAACACTCCAAGACAGAAGGCAGCCTTGGATTTGAAGGCAAAAGGTGTTTTGTTTTGTTTCTTTCCAAAGATGAGTTAATATGTTTCAAGGTCAACTGGAGAAAGGGTATACCAGGCAAAGAAGAGAGAGAAAAAAAAAAAAAAGGTTTTTAAACTGCTGCGGCTTTAAAAAGCTTAACCAGTAAAGTCCCTCCAGCCTTCAGTCAATGGGAATCAAAACAATGATTTCAAGCTATTTTCTTCGGTCTATAGGCATGATCACTTAGATGTAGGCTTGCTCCTTTCTTTTCCTTTCCCCTCGTTTCCAAACTGTGATCCATTCCCCACTGCCATGGATGCATTTTGACAGTCTATTGTGCAGTCTTTTCATGACATTAGCCACCTCAACACAAACACTCTTTGGCAACAGAAGTCTTCAGGAGTTGGGGGAAGGGTGGTCCTCTCCCCCTGCTGCCCTCCTGCTTCCTCAAATCCTAGAGGCAATGCCGCAGAAACCTATAAGCAGAGAGGATTTCGAATGCCTGCCTCTTGCTTAAAATTGATTTTCAGACGAAAGCTCCAGAGAGCCAAGTATCCCCACAGTTTGGAACACTCATCATCTTTGACGATGAAGTCATTTGCTGCCATAAGCAGAACAAGGGTTAATGACCCAAAATCGAATAAATTACTGGATTCAGATCTATCATGACCATTGGTTTTAACATAAGCAGGAGCCAGTGAGAGTGGACTCGGAGCCACATCAGATGTGTATAAGAGACAGCCCCTCCTCCTGTTCCTGTGGCCAGGTCTCCTGTTGAGAANTCGAATAAATTACTGGATTCAGATCTATCATGACCATTGGTTTTAACATAAGCAGGAGCCAGTGAGAGTGGACTCGGAGCCACATCACAAAGACAGACACAGCCTCCCTTCCCCTCCTTTGCTCACAACAGTAAATCCCAAGGAAGAGCTTCTCGGACTCATCCACCAGTTAACATTTCTCACACCACACCAGTGTACGAGGGGCCATGAAAAGTCATTGCATAGTAAATCAGTCTGGATATTACCTTACTTGAGACCCCAGGAGCTGTCGTCGAGT
>SJYV01054457.1:1389080-1431580 GCA_006410875.1 Neotragus pygmaeus
CGGGGCAGGGGTGGGGGTCGGTGGTGGGGAATGATATGTGGCAGGGGAGACAGAAGAACTTTCTTCCCTAAGTGGTGCTCTACGTCTCACCCAGGATGGACGAAGCAGCGGGGTGCTGGGACAGGCAGCTCTCAGCCCCACAGTAAAGCCTCAAGCATTTTATCCAAACAAAGGCCAGTGAGGGATGAGGGAGATACAAGGGAAGCAGACGAACACGCGAGATCAATTCTGGTGGGGGGCAACCCTGCGGCTCTGCTCCATGACAAAGATCTCAGAGCAAATTGTGCCAGAGTGGAGCTGACATGCCTGGGCTGAAAACAGTGCTCCCCTAAAGGCTGCCTGCTTCCCTCCCATTCATAGAAGGGGGCTTGAAGGCAGAGCATGGGAAAGGAGGGCGGTGTGGGCAGACAGGAGCCTGGGCAAGAGAGACAAGGAGGCGGGTGAATGAAAAACCATGCATAATGGCCCAGGGTTTATTTTACAGAGAACAAAATGGCTCAATTTAAGCACTCTAGATTGCCGAAATTGGCTCGCATGAGATACCAGGGTACCTCCAGGAGAGGATTGTTACATCAGCTGCAGGAGACTCCAGGCTCAGGGGGCAGAGAAAGGGAAAACAAATACACACACACGCACACACACACACACACACACACACACACACACACATGCCTCCTATGTCCTGAAAACTTCAGTGGGGTCCGGGAGAACCAGAGAGGTGACATGGCAGGGATATGCTTAGCATGGCATCTGAACGCCCTTAAAGCTTTTCAAATTGCATCTNCACACACACACACACACACACACACACACGCCTCCTATGTCCTGAAAACTTCAGTGGGGTCCGGGAGAACCAGAGAGGTGACATGGCAGGGATATGCTTAGCATGGCATCTGAACGCCCTTAAAGCTTTTCAAATTGCATCTCTAATCTGCGGGGCTCATCATACCCTGCCCTCTTGCTTTGTGCTCCGAAAATGCCACATCTTTTTAAAGAGAAGCCTACTTTATTATTTAGTAGGAACGGTGGTGGTTTTTTATTTTTTTTTAAGGGCTGCTAATAATTCTGATCCTCCTTTCAAAAACAATCCACCCCTCGCTAAGAAAAAGTCAGAGCGACTGACTAATGGGAGTGATTCAAAGTACCTCAATTAAAATTCAGGTTTTGGCCTTTCGAGCAGTCTATTTAAAGATTTTTTTTCCTCTAGATTGGTTGTAGACAGATGATTATTAAATATTTATGTGTCTGTGAAAGGGGCTCTTGGAGCTGGACTCTGCTGAGGGCAGAGTTTTCTGGTGCTGCTGTTTCCCCTCTCAGAGGGCCCAGAGAATGATTACTTTATTTGGAGTCTTAACCACTTGGTTTCCAGGAGCCCCACAGACCATCCAGTTGGTTATTATGCTGGGACAGAGGCAGAACAGCTCTTTCTATGTACAAGGCAAAGAAACCAAGAGCCTTATCTCAGCTGAGCTGATTGAGATTCTTCTCAGAACTCCATCCAAACTGTCACTCCTCTGAGCAGGCTTCCCTGTTCCCCTCAGTCCAAAGGAAGCTCGAGGGCCACCTGGTCCTCCATCCTCAACAGACACTGCCTGGTATTACTGGGTTAACTCTCCAGGAAGACCAAGTTTTATCTTCTTCAATGGTTTATACTCCTCAAAGTCGGGATCTGAGGCTACTACAGCATCCTTACTTCTGACTGGCGGGTTTAGTCTCCTTCACTTTGGGAAATAACAACTCCATTTCAAATTGACCGGAAGGGTGGATGGGTTTTCATGACAGCCCAGACCATCCCCGAAGAAGGGTCAATGTGCTTTACTACCAAGCTTCTTTGGGGGGATAGTAAGAGTTTGAGCAAGGGCTACTCTGCCCTAAGACCAGGAATAAGGACATGGGTGGATGGTACAGGATAGCTGCATCTTCCTAGTATTTCAGGCAATAAAGACTCATGAATATGTTTCTATGTGGAATGCACTGAGTAAAGCAAAGGGTTTCAGCAAGTTGAAAAGGTGACTTCCATACTCTAGAAAATCATGTTGTTTTAAAAAGTATGAGCAAGATGTATAATGTATTATAAAAAGAAAGAAAACAATACACTAATATTTATAAAAGAGTCCTATGTTTGGGGTAAAAGAAAGGGAGAGAAAAAGGAGAGGGAAGGGAAAAAAGAATGAACTGGAATGCTACTCTGATAGAGGGGAATGAATCTATCTTGTTTGGCTTCCAGCAATAAAGATTTACAGCTTTCTTTTTAAGTGTGAAAGCAGACACCAATAAAATGATTAAAAAAAAAAAAAAGGCTATAGTTTCTGTTCCACAAAGTTGACTTTAGCACAATGGTTCCTAAATGCTACATCATCTGCAATGAAATACTGGTGAAGGGACTTAAAAACACAGCACTGTTTATAATAGCCAGAACATGGAAGCAACCTAGATGTCCATCAGCAGATGAATGGATAAGAAAGCTGTGGTACATATACACAATAGAGTATTACTCAGCCATTGAAAAGAATACATTTGAATCCATTCTAATAAGGTGGATGAAACTGGAGCCAATTATACAGAGTGAAGTAAGCCAGAGAGAAAAACACCAATACAATATACTAACACATATATATGGAATTTAGAAAGATGGTAATGATAACCCTGTATGCGAGACAGTAAAAGCGACACAGATGTATTGAACAGTCTTTTGGACTCTGTGGGAAAGGGAGAGGGTGGGATGATTTGGGAGAATGGCACTGAAACATGTATAATATCATATATGAAACGAATCGCCAGTCCAGGTTTGATGCAGGATACAGGATCCTTGGGGCTGGTGCACTGGGATGACCCAGAGAGATGGTGTGGGGAGGGAGGNATTGTTGCCTGGCTCCTTCTTCCCTACCAGACATTGTAAGTTTAGACACACCAAACTCATTTCAACAGTATTTTTCTCCTTCAATCTACTCACTTTCCTATCACAGCCTCCCCTGACCACCCTGCTCAATAATGCAACCTCCTGTGCAACCTCCACCCAGGACTACTTACTTCATTATCTGCTCCTTTTTTTCCCCCCATAGCATGTCACCTTCAAACATATCATATAATTCACTCATGTATTGTGATGACTGTTGAATACACATTATAAGGTCCATGGAATGTCTGTCAGTTTTGCCCACAGACATGAAACAAGCTCTTATGATTGTGCCTAATGCCCTCTGTGCAAGCAGGTTGAGTGAGAAGGGATGAAAGGGAGGGAAGGAAGCGGGGAAAGCTGGTACTTTCTTTCCACCATGGTCTAGGCTGGACTTGAGTTAGTCAGGAAGGTTAATTAGCTGCCAACAGACATGAGTCAAGAGGAAGGATTGGGGGGATTATCAGCCTCCTCTTATTTTCCACCTGCCAATGCCCTCTGAACGTGAGATGCTCAGAAACAGACTACTCTCCTATCATGACCCATGGGTGTAAGGACAGCCAAGGGTGGCCCTCCCTGTTCTGACTGCTGTCTAAATGCTGGCCACTGGTTCCTTGCCCAGATACCAGTGAGATTTGTAAAGTTGTAAAGTGCAGAGTCTTTTGCACATAAACACACAGCAAGAAGGTGGCCATCTGCAAGCCAAGAAGAGAGCCCTCACCAAGAACCAACCAGCCAGCATCCTGGTCTTGGATTTCCAGTATCCCGAACTTTGAGACAGTAAGTGTCTGTTGTTCAAGCCCCTCAATCTGTGCTATGTCAGCCTGAGCTGACTCAGACACTACAGCAGGTAGGAACAAGACTTCTTGAATCTACAGAATCATTTCTGTAACACCTGGGCCAGTGCCTGGCTACGGGGCAGGGCAGGGATGGGAACACTGAGTGAAGGCTTAGGAAAGAAACTTAGTCCATCTGGATGGAGTTCCCTGAGCAGCAGCAGCTGCTGAGGGCCAGGATTTGGTTTTAGGTGGGTGGGTGACAGGGGATCTATTCTCAGCGCCTCTAATCCATGAGGCATAACAGGCACAGAGTCAAGGGTTCTCTTTTAAAATTTTTAGTGGCCAATAAAATGTGCAAGAGCTGAAAAATGACACAAAAATGTGAAATGAAAATCGAAGATTAACGTTTAAATAAGTTTCTAAGAAAGAAACAGTATGCTTACTGGCGAGTCAAATGCAAATCAAGTCCTGCTCAACAGTTACATATAGACATAACAGTTAAAATCTTAGGAAAATGAATTCAGCCTTAAGCCTCAAATTTGTTTAAATGAGTTTTATAATACTTCCTAAAACTTCACATTGAAACTTCATAATCATATTTAATGTGAGATTGGGGGGGCTCGTTTTAATATGTTTGCTATACTGTATGATAAGGGCACTAAAAGTGCTCAGGGTGTTCAGCGATGGCTCTGCTTGTTAGTGGGAAGTCCAGGTAAATACACATGACAGCTAACATTTTCACCTTTGTTTGTGTTTACAGTGTCTTGCTAGGGCAATCCAGCAGGACTCAATCAGGACTGCAAACCAGCAAAGTCATGGCCACACAGGGAGAAGGAAAGCCTTGGGAAGAACAACGAAATCATGGGAAAGCATTTCAGACCCTGGTCTCCTGTAGGAAGCAGGGTCTCTGGGGAGGCAGTGCTAGAAAGCACCAGGTTAGGAGCTAAGACACCTGGATCCTACTCCCAACTTCACTATTGCCAAACTGTGGAACTTGGGATGAAGTCTCAGTGCCTAGGGCCATGCCTGGTACACAGGAGGCACGGGAAAATTTTGTTGAAGGAATCAGTATGAGGGATTTTAATGTGTTAGTGTTTTCCAATGGAGAAGGCAATGGTACCCCACTCCAGTACTCTTGCCTGGAAAATCCCATGGACGGAGGAGCCTGGAAGGCTGCAGTCCATGAGGTCGCTGAGGGTCGGACACGACTGAGCGACTTCACTTTCACTTTTCACTTTCATGCATTGGAGAAGGAAATGGCAACCCACTCCAGTGTTCTTGGCTGGAGAATCCCAGGGATGGGGGAGCCTGGTGGGCTGCCGTCTATGGGGCTGCACAGAGTCGGACACGACTGAAGCAACTTAGCAGCAGCAGCAGTGTTTTCCAATGGCACACCTAAAGACCCTTTGGGAAGAAGTGGGCAGAGAGATAAGCAGACTTTGAACCCCCCAAATCTTTCCCATCCTGCTCCCAAGCCATGACCACCTGTCTATTTCTCATCAACTTAATCTACTCAGACTTCCCAGGAGCCCACTGATGCAGGGCTGGGAGGGATCTGAGGAAGCAGAGTCAGCAGTGCAAGGTGGGGTGCTGGGGGAGGAGTGTCACATGATCCAACTCTGAAACAGCACCTCATGCCCAGCATGCTTGGTCACCTTTAGCACAAACTCAAATGGCTCCCTCCACAGCTCCAAGCTCCCACCTCCCAGCCCACCAAGTTCATCTTTAGGATTATTTTTTTCCATAGCCCCTGAACAGGTTTCCCCAAAATCTCCTAGAAAAGAAAAAAGACCACTTGTATTAGAGCCTCACCAGGATGATGCACGGCGAGCCCTCTAGCTCACCCTCCCCACCCAGAATGAGGCTGAGGGGACCAAGGCAGGAGAACTGAGTCAGAGGCATCCCCACGCACGTGGATACACACCCCGACCCAACCTCCTCCACAGGAGCAAGGCGGAGAGTCTCCCACAAGAAAAGTGGTAGAAGCCATGTTCATCTGCAAGATTTTACATGTTCCTCAATTATTCCAAGAGAACTTACAGACGGAGGTAATTGTCTCCCTTTTATCACTTGCCACACATGTAGTGTCAAGGCTCTGGCATTCATCAGCCCCACCCTCCCCATCCCTGCCCCCCACCTCCACTACCAAAACCCAAATAATTTCAAAAACATTTTTATCCTAAAATGTTCCCCTCCATTTAAAAAAATTATCTTCAAGAGAAGAGATTTCTTTCCATTTCAATCCCACAACAAGGAGAATGTCAGCCCAGCTTTTTTTTGACAGACAAATTATTGAATCAAAGAGAAAATGCCATTAAGCTCACAGGTTAGCAAGTGTCAGGAATGGTTTAAAGAGATATCCCCATTTATCTTCCAAACATGCACGAAATGTCACTAATGTGTGTTTATCATGTATAATCAGACAAAGAAAATATCGAAATAAAGTACTCCTGCATACAATAGAAATCTCCTTCCATCCTTCAAGATATCAGTGCTATTCAAATAGAATAATAATGATGAAGCCTCTCTCTTGAAAATGGAAATCAAGTGAAATGTAGATAGAAATGATTTTTTTTTTTTTGGTAGTTGATGTACATTTCTAAAGTGCATTAACAGGAAATCCAGAACTTTTTAGGTCAATTATATTGTCAGTATTGTCAATGCCACTGAAATGAATACTGAAGCAGTGCCCGTTTTTGCTGGAATCAAGCTACAGAAGAAACCCCTGGATTGAGGACTTACAGAGGAACTAGATACAAGCTATAAGCCTGACATTGTTCAAGCACACATATATGTGTGTGTGAGTGTGTATGCATAGTCTCATTCAAATCAATCCAAGTGCCATGCACTTGAGCTTACTATAAATCTCAACAGGGAGAAAAAATATCCACAACTGATCTAAACCCTGGCATTATTTTGCTTCCTTTTCTCTCTCCATTATGATGAAGCTTATTTTTTTATAATTCGGGTACTATGACAACAATAAAACCTAGCCTCCAAATAAGTCCATTGGACAACAAAAGCTCTCTACTACTCATTCCAGATTTGTAATACCAGGAAAGTGAACTGGAGAGAAGACAGTCTTTGCATCAGAATCAATAGGTGCCTACGAGCCTGGTGGGCTACAGTCCATGGGGTTGCAAAGAGCCGGACACGACTGAGCAACTTCACTCACTCACTCACAAGTCTGAATAAAGTTAGATATTTCAACCTGGGAACATCTTCACCCTTATGGATTTCCCTCCCAGCAGCCCCGGGAGCTGTGTAACCTACTTCCCTACTTTCTGGATAGAGAGTTCTCGAAGAGCAGATGCCACATTTGTTTTACCCATCATAGAGTATCATGACCTTCAGATAGCTCAAGAGGTTGGTGAGCACAGAGGTGAACAGATAGTTGGAAAAATAGGAGAGTTTTCTCTTGGGTCTCTTGAGAGACCCTCAACCCCACACTTCCCTCGTTCTAGGACAGTCTGTAATCTTATGAGAATGGCCAAGGTCCTGACATCCATGTGCCTGGGTGGTGGGGGAAGAATAAGTTACTTCCTCAAGAGTGCTTCTGCTCTCCCAACTGACCACATTAAACTCCCACATCAAGTGCAGTGTAAGGCAGGGGGATGGATGCAAAAGGCAAGGGTCCTAAAATAGTGGAGTGCAGTGTCGAAAGAGCAAGATTCAGAACCAGGCTGCCTCCTGGTCCCACCATCCAGCTGTGTGGCCATGGACCCTGGATCCTCCTCCTCTGAACTTATGTGAGTTAACATGTGTAAAGCCCTTACAACAGTGTATGGTACACAGTAAATGCTCAATAAGTTATTATTAAAGTATCATTTTTAATAGCTATTATCATCTATTTCAGGAAAATGAGACTTAAGAGGCAGGAACAGCTCCTTAGGAATTTATGAGCAGCAGAAATGGGGCTAGGATGTGGGTATGCAGGAGCCACATGGGCAGGCCATTCCATCAGCTACTTATTAAATGCCTGGTGTGTACATGAACAATGGGAGATGAGTTGAAGCAGACAAGAGACAAAAGGAAGGGAAAGGGGAGAGACCAAAACAAATGTTCTGGCATAAGAGACCCAAAGGACACACTCTGGCTGCAGAGTAGACATCTGCTGTACCTGATGACATCACTATGAAATTCACCAAGTAGGACATTTTTATTTCTTCCACAGCCCTGGGACCATGTCTTCATCCCAGCTATCTGTCTGCATTTCAGCTTTAATCCCAGACAAGCGTTGAGGGTCAGGGCTGAACTTAGCACATCTTGGTACCCCTGTATTTAGCACAGGACCCGCAACTTGACAGGCATCCCCCACTAAAATGTTTGAGATCAAGAGAGAGGCAAACAAGCAGGCAGGCAAGCAGCCTGGCCATCACTTTTGAGATTGGGGCTGGACAGGAGAGCGCGCTTCTGAGACAGAAAGCCCAGGAAGCCCTAAGAAGCTATGACATGAATTGGAATGAAGATTTACTTAATCTCCATCTCTCCTGGGTGGGGGTGAAGTGATCAGGCCAGCAAAGCACATGCATTGCAGGGTTTAAACAAAGCCCACACCAAGACATGTGACACAGTTCACCCTTGCAGGGGAAGGTGTTCTCACTTCCAGATGTAAGAGGCAAGCCAGGTATATTATCATGGGGGCAACTGGTTCCTCTACTGACTTGCTGTGCGTCCTTAGGCAAGTCAGTGCAAGTCTGTTCTTTAATTTTCCCACCTAGAAAATGATGATAAAGTATCTGCCTTTAAATCTGACATCTGTGTAATAATCCTTGGAAGGTAGAAAGAAATGGTACGGTTAGAACATTTCTAACAGTTTATCTTAAGGATATAAGCAGAGATGTGTTTAAAATGAAGAAAGATGCATGTCCTGGTACACACTTCACGGTGCTGAGTAGAATAGAGAACAATGGAAAATAACCTATTTATTCGACAACAGCAGGATTCATTCTTTATAACAGATACTATTCAGACATTAAATATTCAATTTTCAGGGGCTATTTATAACATGGATAAATGTTTATAAGTAAAAGTAACATGCAGTACATAGTATGATCCCAAATTAAATTACATATAATAATTATGTATAATTATATATAGTACAGATTCATATATTATATACATACAAAATGAAGTTTATACAGGGGTATACACCAAAATGGTTTAAGTGATTATTTCTGGAAAGTGGAGAATTACAGGCAATCTTATTTTCCTTATCACATTCAGTATTTTCCAAAATTTCTATAACGAGTATGGACCATTTTCATAATCAGGAAAAAAAAATTCTTAACATAATTTCAGAAACCCTAATTATTTCTATTTCACACTGCTATTCTGAGATCAGTTGTGGTAACAGATGCAAAGGCCCTTTGAAATGTATAGAATGATGGGTAATTCAAGTTACTGCATTGTTGCTGGTACCTAAACACATGGTTAATCTCACCAAGCTGTCCTTCTCCTGGGCCCAGGCTATTTTAAGCATGGAACTGTGACACTCCACCATTTCATCCAAGTAGATGCCACAAGACTTCAAACACCGTATTTAGAACTAGCAGATGTACAGCAGATAAGATCACCAGTTCTGAAGAAGAGAATTCATGAAGAAACCTCTAACAGCCTGGGGATTGTCAACCTGGATTCCTCCCCACCAAAACCAACCAACCAGAGAAATTCCACACACTAAAAACTCACCATGAGCTGGGATTCAAACATTCCGTAATTTGCAGCGAGCAGTCCACCCCAGTTCACTTTATCAAAGTCAGTCCCAGGCTGCTTAAAGAAAAGTTAATCCCCCTGCCAGGAGCATCAATTCCAATAGTTTTCTACAAGCTACCTGTGTTATAGAGATTGCAGGGCTCAAGCGCAGTAAAATGTTTATCACCCTGATGGCTCTGAAAGTGTAAACCGACTGCCTATCAACATAGTGATTCTTTTTACACACACATTCCAGGCTTTTAAATGGTGCTTAACTTCATGGGCTTAAGAGTACATTGGAGAACATGGAGAATTAGGGTTTTTATAAGCCAAACACATCTACTGAATCAGTCACCAATCTGAAAATTATTTTACCTTTGGAATTTTAGACCTCAAAATGTCTTAAGGGTGCCCCAAATCCAAAGGCTCACCCTCAAATATGGTCCAAAAAGGATTAATAAATAAATTCTGTTCATGACACAAGACATTTACATTCACTTTCCTTGTCTTAGAAAATGACCCAATAAGCCACTCAATTACCATAGGCAGGGATGTAGATCAGGGAAGTAAACTGGCAATGGATTAAAAGAAGAAAAAAAAAAGAAAGAAAGAAACACACAATGATGTCTACTATTCAGTTAGTACAACTCTTAATAATGCAAAGCACATGAACTTCTATTGTTTCAGCTTGACCTAGTTATAAGCCTGTAAAGGCAGGTATGGAGAAGGCAATGGCAACCCACTCCAGTACTCTTGCCTGGCAAATCCCATGGACAGAGGAGCCTGGTGGGCTGCAGTCCATGGGGTCGCTAGGAGACTGAGCGGCTTCACTTTCACTTTTCATTTCATGCATTGGAAAAGGAAATGGCAACCCACTCCAGTGTTCTTGCCTGGAGAATCCGAGGGATGGGCGAGCCTGGTGGGCTGCCGTCTCTGGGGTCGCACAGAGTTGGACACGACTGAAGGGACTTAGCAGCAGCAGCAGCAAAGGCAGGTATATTGAGGATGACTAACCACGTTTCAGAAATAAGTTCAAAGAGGTAAATTATTGACTTGGCCAAGGTTAGGCAGGAAATTTATGAAAGCCAGATTCACAACCTGGCCTCCCATCTAGGGGTGTCAACCTGCCTACAAGGATGACCAGTGGCAACCAGAGAGGAAGAGTCAAAACTGGCAGCTAAGTCTCAAGTGTTGGCTGAATACCCAAGAGTCTGTTTCATGACCCGAGAATCAAGGTAGGACCAAGCAAGAAGGTTTTGTTCATGAGAAAGTGGAGAACTGGAAACTTTCCCTTTCCTCAGAAGGCTGCTGTGAGGATTTCACTTGCCATCTGAAAGGAGGCAGGAAAGAGTCCTAACCTGGTCCATTCTCTCCCCAGTCCCTCTATGCTTCACCCTATGGGAAAGGCCTGGTAACTGCAGACAGTGTAGCTGATCTCTGAAGCTCGGCAGCTCCTTCCCTCTCTTACCCCTAACTATAGAGAGAATGAGAGGCAGTAGGTGAACAACATTCCACCTCTCAAAAAAAATGCTTAAACACACATGCGTAAGCATCCCATAAAGTACATGTAATAAATTGGAAGAGTCCCCAAGTAAATAAAGGAAAGATCAAAAGAGAGGTACGAGGCAGCCACATTCAACTCTTTGCTCTTGAAAATTTAAATGAATACTCCTTGAGAGCAAACTACAAAATGCTAACCTTGAAGTGTTGAGTGGCAGGAAGAATTATGGGTTATTGTACTGTCAAAATGCCAGACAGCTGTATGTTGAGTTGCTGCGTTATTTAGACAATCAGAAACTTGGAAGCTAATGTGACATTTTTTTTTTTTTTCGGTGTGAACACTCTTGACATGTATCATGATAATTTCTGAAGGGACAAAATGTTATATATAAAAATATAGTGCCTTCAGGCGATGGCCTCATAGGTAGAACATCCCTAAACAGGAGAGGCAGGACATCAACAACTTGGACTTCCAACTGGTGAGTATTATTTCTGTCCTGTCTTAGTTCAGAGGGTGGTGGTCCCAAGAAACATGGAACAGCCAGGCTCTCTCCTCCTGGTCCCAGCATCTGACAAATACTCCCTCCACCAGCTTCCTGCCTGCAGCCTTAGCTGGGCTAGGTGAAGCCCATTAATTTCAGGCTCATCAAGCTTCGGGATGAGCAATACAGCGATCACGGAGAACGTGGCACCACGCAAACCCCAGGGTAGAGATGAGGTTATAATTCTGCTTCCATTCTTGCAAGTTAGTTTGCCTTTGGTATATATTCCTGATTGGCTTGTAGGCTAGAATGAACAGAAGCAGAGACAGCCATTTTTAAGGGAATTCCTAACTTTGGATCTCAGGTTGGCCTAGAGATTTAAAAAAAAAAAAAAAAAGGCTCATCAGAATAGAAAGCAGAACCTGGCTGGTTAGACCTGATGTTCCACCTTCAATGCTTTGGCTACAATTGAAATACAAACATTACTGGGATAAGTAACACAATCAGTTTTGATGACTCACCTATAACAAGGTGAATATGAATTTTGAAAATTAATTTTGCCAGGGGAAAATACACATGAGCATCTATGTATCCAAGTGAGGGAGAGGGGCCTGGGGGACAGACACGTAAAATCAGAGAAAAACCTGATAAAAGGGACCTGCTGAGATGCTCTGGTTGGATTTTCCCTCTTTTCTCTGAATTTATTCTTGATCAAAAGGGACACAATCCCAATGAAGAGAAGAGAAAGAAGCTGAAGACTGATGGAGCAAGGAGAGCACACCTATCCAAACAAGTATTTTTGGTCACAGATTCGGCTCAGAGGCCAACTCCATCACCAAGATCTTGAGCAGATCAATTAACCAGTGTCCTGAACTGCAAAATGGGGACAGTAACACTAGCACCCTCAAGCTGATACCGAAGGATTGTACAGGCTAATTACTTAGAGTGG
The DNA here is from genome assembly GCA_006410875.1 of Neotragus pygmaeus. Lineage (NCBI taxonomy): Eukaryota > Metazoa > Chordata > Mammalia > Artiodactyla > Bovidae > Neotragus > Neotragus pygmaeus. The sequence goes on from SJYV01054457.1 coordinate 1,401,381, forward strand.
TGCCTGTCTGGAGATGATGGTTCTGCTCCACAGATACCGCAACACTTTTCTCCTCCCCACCCCCCTTTCTCCTCCTCAGCTTCATCTTCTTTATGGCAGCTAACAGTTTATACCCAATCCTCATGGCTCTCTAGGAGAAGTAGAATCCCCCTAGACACCCTTCCCAGGGAAGCAAAGCAGCCCTGGAATGCAGTTTCCTTTGCTCCCAGCTTTCTGACCTCAGGCTGGCCCCACACCCATGAGGAAGAGGCCTGCACGCCTCACACTGCACCTCACAGGGGAGCAAGCCCATTGTCTAGGTGAGAATAACCTGGGCTGAGATGCAGCTCTTCCACAGTGCCAATAAAAACTGTAAGCAAAGCAACACTTCTTTTTTTTCCCACTTTATTAATTTTTATTTTTATTTGACAGTTAACCTAACTCTTATCTTAAATAATACCCTGTAACTTGCATACTGAAAAGCTGATACATAACCAGAGGATAAGACTGATGGACGAATGAATCTGAAGCTGACTCCTAAACTTGTGCTATTTGGCTACAGCTACTCAGGTAAAATTAAGAAAACAATGACTGGGGCCTCTGCCATTACCACACAGCAGAGATGCTCAACAGTCTCACCCATCTGACCCCGGGTCTCCATGGGAATGTCCTTAGGCCTCCAAGTATGAGAATGATAACTCAAGCTCCCTAAACACTTAGGGAAGAGAAGGTCTAAGTCTGCTAGACAGAAGAAGTTTCCTTTGCCCAGTATCAGGGATCATTTTATTCTGAAGTCAGGAAACATCTGCACCCTTTAGCCAAATAGTCCAACATGTACACTCAACCAGAAATTTCACTATTATGATTCATTATGGGATTAATTCTTGCCAACAATACACAAAAATGAAGGATTAGGGATATGATCTACCCAATCACATCCAATGTTTGCTTCAGTCATGACAATATACAAGAAATCTCTATATAGAGCACAGATGAAATAAATGATGGGAAAGTTCTGCACTAGATGGGAAAAAAACCTTCTTCCCTAAATGTTACCTCTCAGGAGCACCAACCACGTAAGATTCCTTTGCTTCTTCAAATGAGACTTTTTATTTGCAACAATCAAAATATGCATCTATGCTACCTATGGAGAACACCACAAGCCCAGAGGAGATGTATTCATATAGGTTCAGTGATCACAAACACATGCTTTGGGATCTAAGAGATTGCATACCTGCTAGCTTGTGACTCTGGAGCATTCCTTAACTGATATGGATCCCATTCTCCTCATGTGCATAGTGGAAAGAGTGTCCCACAATGATAAGATTGTGGCAATTAAATGAGACAATATACATCAGATGCATGGCCCAGAGCCTGTGATACAGAAATGTTAAAGTAATGAGTTGTCATCACTGTCATCATTTCATCCAATCCAAACAGTGTCTTGGCCCTGGCTGTCTGTGCAGGCCATCACACGCAGCATGGAGGATAGCTAAAACTTTGTCCTCTTGAATCTGTGCTTTGACAAGTCAGGGACAGCTGGCTATAGCACTCGTGGGTGGTCTGCAGAAACACTGAGGCTGTGCATGGTAACAAGGGCAGCGTGGCAGGACATAGTAAACTGGAAACCAGAGACCAAACTTCAGTCCTGGCTCATCTCTAACTCCCTGCGGGAGCCTGGCCAGTTGACTTGATCACACTAGGCTTTGATTTCCTTATTTTAAAAACAAAAATGAAAAACAAGAGACTCTGAACATTGCCGCCACTTCCTAACCCATTAGTCCTGATAAGCATTACTAGTAAATCTGGAAACTCTTCCCTGCTAAGCACGATTGGGACTCAGAATTTGTCTCTGTGTAGTTCTTCTTGAAGCCACCATTATAGAGTTTTCATGTACAATGAAACCTATTTGACATTCTAAATTAGATGCTCCCTGAGGTTCCTTCCTATGATGATATATCATGATTTTATAACCCTTTACTAGATGCTTACAGATATAGAGATTTAACCAAATCAGGAGCTCATACAGAAGCAAGTCTGGGAAAAATTTTGGTTGGACTAAGAAAACCTCAAGAAACCAACGCCAAATTCTGGGCAGAAGAGTTCTTTTGTGTAAGAGGTACCCATTCATTGACTATGCTCTGAAACCTTGATTTTTTAAAAATTTCCATATCGACTCATTATTCATACTTACACATACTTACATATTTATTCATACTTACATATTTATTCATCCTTTATTCATACTTACATAAATCCTATATTCTCTATCTGCTCAACAACCAGCAACTATACACACACCCCTTAAGATGTACATAGATATTTGTAAATATGCAATATACATCATTTTTTTTCTATCTTGCCTTGACACTTTTTTTTCCCTAATCAGGTCATCTTTTTAGGTCTCATATACTCAGATACAGTTATTACTTTAGGCAATTCTAAGTCTATACTGTTTATCCTCAAGCCGATTTTATAAGATTTTATTTCCACTTTACAGATGAGGAGCCTGAGGTCCAGAAAAGTTCAACAGCACAGAAGAGTTGGAATCCAAACAGGGTCTTCTGACTCCCAGCTCTAAGCCCTGTGCACACAGCCACGCATGTGCTGCTGAGGCTGCGAGGCACCCTGCACAGGGGTCCCCTTCCCACTGCGTCTCAAAGCCCTCTGCACCTCTCCCAGCACGAATCTTTCCCAGATCTTTCATCCAGGTCCAGCCAGCCTCTGGCATTTCCCAAGCCCACAGTTCACCAAACAGGACCATTGCTTCTTTATTATCTACACAAATATTCTTAATTATTTCTCCTCCAACCTAAAGCACTTATTTCTTATTTATGGGTGTAAATATAAAGCCAGCAGGGCTCATATTTCACAGGGAGTCATTCCAATGGCATCTAGAGCCTTCCAAATTTAAGAAGCAAAAGAGCTGATGCTCTGCCCGTTTCATTATAAAGGGGTTTATCATAAATATTAGAATTTGAATTCCACCCAACTAATGCATTAATAGATACTAAACCATTAATAATTTCTGTACTTTTTCATAAATGGGCAAAGACCAATAAATAAACTATATCTCTTTCACAGCAGAGCAGGGTTAACAAGTACCAAGGAGATTTCAAAGACAAACTACTAGTAGGGACTGCCAGGAGGTAAGATTCATAATGAAACTACAAATTCTGGAGACCCATTTTTAACTGTCCGCCATGGCAAGTATCTAAAATTAAATGCTAAGCAGAAATCCGTCCTGGAAGCTGACACAAAGCAGTTTACGTAAACAATCTCTGAAATTAAAAACAGATTCTGGATAATAAATAAGTCCGTGTGTGGATCTTTCTGATAACAGATACCTCGCCCTGATAAATCAAAGGTGCTGGCCCTACCGAGCCTTTCTAAATTAGGCCAGATGATTCACCTAAAATATTTCATCTTGTGTCGCCTGTCTTAATGAACGGCAGTAATGGATAGCTTCTCACTGGTTGCTGCATCAGGGCCAAAGGCCTCCAGGCTAATTTTACTGAAGGCCTGAGGAAGGCAGCCTGTCTGGGAGGGGCCGGTGAACAGAAGAGATTTCACCATGGTACTCATTTACCAGGTCCCATGACCCAGGTCTGCCAGTTTCACTTGCAACTGCCCTAGGATTCTACAAGATGATCGGAATCAGAGATGCCAGTGAGCAAAGGTCAGAATAAGTGAGTCCAAGTTTCATCATTACCAGCTGTGTGACCTGGAACAGATCCCTGGATATCTTTGGGCTTCAACTTTCCCCATCTGTAAAGTGGGGATAATAATGTCTGTCCTGGCACTGTGGTGAGGACTAAGCAGAAAATGCACAGAGATGTACTCTGTAACCCTCCCTCTCCCAAATAATCTCCTGTTAGAAGTAATCAGGTTCTGTCATTTACCCCTAAAATGGACTGAGCATGCTCTGTGGGTCAGGTTCTAGGGATGCCTCAGTGACCAGAAGTGACAAGATCCAGGCTTTCTGGAGCTGGATTCTGGGGACAGCACGTGAGCAGCCTCATGAAAAAGAAGGACTGCAGAGGGTAGGAAAGGATGGAAACGAAAAATTAAGCAGTGGAGGCAGGCGGGGCAGGCCTGGGAATGGAGCAGAGTGGCTCCTTTCCGCAGAGAAGGCCTCACTGAGGATGCAAGTTTTAACTCTGGACTGGAAGGAGGAGACAGAGGGAGCCTCTGGGATGCTGGCATGTAAAGGAGAGGAACCCAGGGGAAAAGGCCTGAAAGTAGTGACTGAGGAGCAGCAAGGACAGGCAGGACAGAGATGCTGTTACGGCCCTGGGACAGGGAATAGACAGGAAGCTAAGGCAGCAGTCCGGTGGCGGGAAGGCAAGGTCTCATGAGACCTCGGGAGCATGTCAGCCTTTGGAAGGATTTTAGCAGGGGAGTATAACAGGGTCTAAATCAGCATTTTACTGGGCTTCCCTGGTGGTTCAGGGGGCTTCGCAGGTGGCACTAGTGAGCACTCACCTACTGATGCAGGAAATGTAAGAGACACAGGTTCAATCTCTGGGTCATGAAGAGCCCCTGGAGAAGGAACTGGCAACCTACTCCAGTATTGTTGCCTGGAGAAACCCAGGGACAAAGAAGCCTGGCGGGCTACAGTCCACAGGGTCACAAAGAGTCAGATATGACTGAAGTGACTTAGCATGCACGGGTGCTGCTGCTGCTGAGTCACTTCAGTCGTGTCCGACTCTGTGCAAGCCCAGAGACAGCAGCCCACCAGGCTCCCCCATCCCTGGGATTCTCCAGGCAAGAACACTGGAGTGGGTTGCCATTTCCTTCTCCAATGCATGAAAGTGAAAAGTGAAAGTGAAGTCGCTCAGTCATGTCTGACTCCTAGCGACCCCCATGTACTGCAGCCCACCAGGCTTCTCCGTCCATGGGATTTTCCAGGCAAGAGTACTGGAGTGGGGTGCCATTGCACTGGTGGCTCAGTGGTTAAAAAAAAAAAAAATCCATCTGCCAATGTAGGGGACACAGGTTCAATCCTTGGGTTGGGAAAATCCCCTGGAGAAGGAAATGGGAAACCACTTCAGGATTCTTGCCTGGGAAATTCCATGGACAAAAAAGCCCAGTGGGTTACACTCCATGGGGTGGCAACAGATTCGGACCCATAAACAACAATAACAAACTTAGCATTTTAACAGGAGCACTCTGGAGCTGCCGTGCTGGGAAGGAAAAACAAACACCACGCTACTCTTAAGTTAATATTATTAATGTGATTACAAGCATCTTATCTGATCAAAAGTGCATCTTGAATGCAGAAGGGGAAATGGGAAGGGGGCTAAGTGAAAGGTCTCAGGTTATTCTTTCCTAAATGCTCAAAACAATAAAGCATGGAGAGGATTATAGTGGACGGGAGGCAAGAGTTGAGGACAAGTGAACAAGAGTACAGAGAGGCAAGAGTTGAGGACAAGGGAACCCCAAGCCAGACAGAGCCTGGGGAGCAGCCTCCTGAACCCAGGCCTGCCATGCCCATCTCCTGCTGGGATGTGAGAGCTACATCAAGGAAGAACAGGGAGGAAGCAAAAACACCAGACTTCTCCCCCCTCCCAGGCTTTTGCTGCAGTCAATGAGCATCATGCTTTTGAAGCCTGGGGCCTGTCTCTGCATTAAAAACTAAAACAAAATTTTCTTTCACAGAAAGAACTTCACTGAAGGCCACAGACCCTATATTATCAGCCTTCGGTGTCAGCACAAGTGGCAAACACAATGTAATAGGAGGAGCCATCTCACCTCTTGCTTCAGAACTGAAAAGACACAGGGTCATTCCATTAGTGATTTCAGCTACTTCTAAATGAAACACATACAATCTGAAGCCAATTAATGAAAGCATCCAGCAACTCTCACTGATGCTAATACTGAATGGATCTTTAAACCTTGCTCTTTCACCAGCTCCGAGCCACACCACAGTTCAGAATCTCAAAAGTACAAGCTAATTTCTGCATGAAGGAAATTATGACTCAGAATTCTTTCCTTTTCTGGTTTCTAGCAATGCAGCATTTATCATGGGACTGGGCTGTGTAATGCTCCCTGCCTGGACTTGGCCACTTCTGCAGATGTCGGGCAAGTCCACTGGCAACAGGATCAAAGTTGGTTCTTCTACAAAATGTCCACCAAAAGCTGGGATTTGCAGATGCTTCCCTGAAGGGCAAAGAGCCTGCCTACAATGTAGGAGACACAGGAGACTTGGGTTTAATCCTTGGGTCGGAAAGATCCTCTGGAGGAGGAAATGGTAACCCACTCCAGTATTCTTGCTCGGAAAACCCCATGGACAGAGGAGCCTGGTAGGCTACAGTCCAGAGGTTTGCAAAGAGTTAGACATGACTGAGCGACTGAACATGAACACACACACACATAAAGGCACGTCTGCTGCTGCTGCTAAGTCGCTTCTGTCGTGTCCAACTCTGTGTGACCCCATAGACGGCAGCCCACCAGGCTCCCCCGTCCCTGGGATTCTCCAGGCAAGAATACTGGGGTGGGTTGCCATTTCCTTCTCCAATGCATGAAAGGAAAAGTGAAAGTGAAGTCGCTCAGTCGTATCTGACTCCTTGCGACCCCATGGACGGCAGCCCACCAGGCTCCTCCACCCATGGTATTCTCCAGGCAAGAGTACTGGAGTGGGGTGCCATTGCCTTCTCCGACACCACATCTGGAAAGGCTCTCAGTCTTGACCCATTTACAACTTTCGCTATGCTTGTGACCCACTGTTACTCTTATGTACTTCTTCTGGCTCTAAATTGATGGTTCTTACTGCTCAGGGATAATCACATCCCCAGGGGAATATTTTACAGTGTCTGGAGACATTTTTTGATTGTCAGAACCTAGAGGGAGAGAGCACAACTGGCTTCCAGTGGGTAGGGGTCAGGTATACTGTTAAATATCTTATAATGCATAGGACAGCCACCCACAACAAACAAAATAACTATCTGGTTCAAAATATCATTAGTGCCAAGGGTGAAAAACCTTGCTCTAAGCTGACTCATTTTCCCCTACATTTATTTTAAAAGGGGATTCTATCTAACCATCACAATGGAAGGACCAAGATCACCAGTAAGTAGAAAGTGTTCAGTCTTCAGTGGAAATTATACATAATAAAATATATACAATGAAAACAAAATACTATTAAATTTGAGTTAGATATAGTGGCCTGCTGTTTTTTTTTTTAAAGATATACTAGCTCCAAACTAAGACCTTCTCCCTATAATGGAGAAGGAATAGAAAGAAATGAAAGGGAGTATCTTTTAATTGCTGTTGTTTAGTCACTAAGTTTTGTGTCTCTTTTGTGACCCCATGAACCATAGCCTGCCAAGCTCCTCTGTCCATGGGGTTTTCCGGGTAAGAATACTGGAGTGGGCTGCCATTTCTTTCTCCAGCAGATCATGCTGACCCAAAGATCGAATCCGAGTCTCCTGCTTAGCAGGAGGATTCTTTACCACTGAGCCATCAAGAAATCAACTCTGAATATTACTGGAAGGACTGATGCTCAAGCTCTAATACTTTGGCCACCTGATGCAAAGAGCTGACTCACTGGAAAAACACTGATGTTGGGAAAGATTGAAAGCGAGAGGAGAAGGGGGTGGCAGAGGATGAAATGGTTAGATAGTATCACCAACTCAATGGACATGAATTGGAGCAAACTCTGGGAGATAGTGGAGGACAGAGGAGCCTGGCATGTATTCTATACTCCATGGGGTTGTAGAGTTGGATACAACTTAGCAGAACAACAATAATCTTTCAACTTGATGCATCTGTGCACCTCCCCAGATCATCTTGGGTACCACCAGCAGAAAGTGGTATTGGCAGTCTTCTCAGAGCCAAAACACAGGTATGGTTGTAACTATTTACTAGTGATGAATCCTAAAGACACAAAAGCATTGATAAGCCAGTGTTACTTGTGTTACACATTTTCTCAAGAAACTGGTTATGGTGAGATGGAGATGCTTGGCTTAGAGGTAGGAAAACACCACCCAGAGATTCTTAGTGTAAGCTGGTCCCTTCCAACATACAAGGTGAGCCTGAGTGATGAAAACCTTTCCAGATGGCTTTGCGTGTACAAATCAAAGAAAATACAGCTGATTCCTTAGGCACTGTTTTATGATCCATATTCAACACTACCCTCGTGCTATGAGAAGAATATCTTATAGCCACATAAGCTAGCTAGAGGAATGAGTTGTATAAAACTGGAAGGTCTTCTTCTTGACAAACTTCTCCAAGTCTTTAATACAATAATGAGCACTGAATATGTCAATCTTCCCTACGAGAAAAGACATGCAACGTTTTTCAAACTTATCAAAACACATTTATCTCTTTCTTTCCTTTGTAGAGCACAAAGTCACCCCATGGTCCTCCAGGGAGTACAGCTTGAGTAACTCAGTCATAGAGGGAAAAAAAATATTTCCTTTTCATCAAAGAATGTGAGTGTTAAAAAACAAAACTGCTGTTGTAAAATTACCTATAGCTCAGAAAGAAAGCAGAAACCATATTTTATTGACTTAATGGACAGTGTCTGATAACTTAAGATATGATCATCCCTAACTGATAACAAGCACTCCTCACTAATTCTCTGAACCCTCCAGAAAATTAGCTCTAGAAATTATTAAGATCTATGGATTCAAACAACCATATACCTTGGATCTGTAGCCTTGGGGTGGGAGAAAGGGGAAAGCTCAGAATTGAAAACGTTGTCTGGAAAACATCCTACTCAACCTATTTGAGACAACAGCCCTTCTGACATATCGACTCCATCATTCAGCCTCTGCATACCCCCAACAATGGCCAGGTTTGGTTTTCTTTGGTTTTCCATCTTCCCTAGTGAGGTCACTCAGTTGTGTTCGACTCTTTGTGACCCCATGGACTGTAGCCTACCAGGCTCCTCCATCCATGGGATTTTCCAGGCAAGAGTACTGGAGTGGGTTGCCATTTCCTTCTCTAGGGGATCTTCCTGACCCATGGACCAAACCCGGGTCTCCAGCATTGTAGGCAAATGCTTTACTGTCTGAGTCACAAGGGAAGCCATCTTCCCTAACCATTGCATTAATAACTCTTTTCAGAACCTCTTCTAGCTTTGACACATTTTTCCTTGGTGGGTTTTTACCTGCCCCACACGCATTCACCTTTTTTTCTGGTAAGAGCAACTTGATGGTCCCCAAGGAACCCCACTTCAGACTACCCATCACTGAGTTCTGCAAAGCTGACTCCACCCTGGGCTCCATATAAACCAGCCTGGCCAACCAGAGTGTCATACCCCACAGTTGGCAGAGAATGGTTTGGGATGGATAAGTGACCCAATCAGGGCCCTTGAGACCCAACAATGGAAGAGATGATAAGAGGGGCTCTCTTTTCCCACTGAGGTTTCTGGGAAGACAATTTAGAAGTCCTGTGGAGTTAATGCCATGGAGTTAGTTTCCTGGAGGGAAAAGCCTGAGCATCACCAGGCAGGAAGAGGGCCCTGAGGTGGAAGGAGGGAGAGAGACCATTTTGTAAACATTATTGGCCCATGGACCCAGCCATGCCCAACAGCACATCTGGTCTTTTCAGATATATGTACTAATACATTCCCTTTTATTAATATTTATGATAACTTAAGGCTGAGATTGTGCTTAAAGCTTTCAGTGTGCTGGATGCGATGGCTGATATCCTTAAAACTCCCTCTTGTTCACTTTCTCTCCATTTGTTACCATTCCTTCTTACTTTCCCATTTTGCATTCTTCCTCAGAATTCCCCCTCCAAGTTAGAAAAAAAATAAATATAAGAACGATTCTGCTAACCCCTTGTGTCTGGTCCCCTCTAACATGGTGTCCTTTCTCAAGAGACCACAGTCAACCCTCACCCCATCTGGAGGACAAGCAGTTAAGCCACAGTTAACTGTTTGTACAGAGTCTATATATAAAGGTTGTTGCTGTATTCAGACAAATAACTAGAAGAATCTTCACCCTGACTATGATCATGCATTAGTGGCCCCAGGCCTAGGACTAACACATTTACTTATAGATTTATGTTTCTTGGGCAGAGGGTGAGGAAGAACCTGTTCTTGAGCCTGCTCCTCTCAAGCTGGAGGCTTGAAAAGGCAAAGTATGGCAGAGCTGCTGCTGACACTGAGCTGCAAAATGCATCCCGAGGAATTGAAAATCCTTCAGCACGGCCCACGACGGGGGTGTGGCCCTCACTTCACATAAGCCCCTCGCCCGACTGTGAAATGTATTCATCTAAGCCAGGGTCGGTACGTTCCCTTGATCCCCCAGTGGAGACATGGACGAAGGGACACACACACAGCCCACGGCTGCTCAGGCTGCATGACGAGGCGGCCTTCCCGCTCCAGGCCCGGCGCGGACTGTGCCCAGCCGCATGGCTGCACTTCAGGAAGGCTTAGCGCCTTCCTCGCTCCTGGTGGGAGGACACGTGGCAGAGAAGGTGACAGCTCTGTGGCCTTGACTGTTCCTTCCCGCCCCACAGACCAGGCCACTGTCAGGGAAGCTCGTCCAAGCCCCACGCGCCTGTCCCTTTCTCCTTCTCCAGCTTCCGCTTGGCTCTCATCTCAGGAAACCCAGGCAGTCTTCTCGCAGCAGTGAGCCCTTCTCCACCTGCCACCGCCAGCACTTCCTGTCCTCCTGCTGCACTCGGATGAGCTCAGCAAGAACCCAGCTCCATCCTTGAGCTGCTGAAGCGAAGGCCTGCCATTTATATGCCTGGACTTGACGTTTCCATGGGACCTCATGGTACATGATCAGCGCTCAGCTAGGTGCAGCTCGCTCCCCTGCCCCAGCACCACCTGGCCTGCTCTCTGTACGAGGAGCACTGCCGGGAGGAGAGAAAGCAGAGAAACAGCAGCACCTTTGGCAAAGGTGCATACACACCTGTGCACACACGTAAGTAGAACACAATGAATGCATCCACGTACACACGCAGACATATACACACACACGCACACACTGTATTTTAAAGTATTTAACTTCTAAATATAAATGAGAGCTAATATGGAAACAATAAAAATGCTTTTGGGATACATGCATATATATAAAACTATATTTCTATTAATAATTAAGCAAACTAATGTAAATTATGTCTTCTAAATCCCACAAAGCTAACTGCACTTGAACATTTATTTCTAATTTTCTTACATTTAAGGATCACCAATATGGGGCTGTACAATTTTAGGAGCTAACCTGGCAGTATTCTCTGCAGTAACTGTTTCTCAGACTCATCCCCTGACCAGAGAAGAGGATATGGGATTTGGAGTGGGCAGGAGCGTGAATTAGCCCCAAGTTGAGTAACAGACCATGTCCAGAGAGTGCTGTCCTCTGCAGGACTGCTAAATTCAGAGTAGGAAAAAGTGGCAGAGATTTCTTTTGGAGGACCCCGAGGTGCTGAGCAGATGAGAGACAAAGTAGGGCAGTGGAAAGAGAAAGAAAATCCTATTTACACAACTGGCTCCCCTTCTCTGCTGGAGAAGGAAATGGCAACCCACGCCAGTATTCTTGCCCAGAAAATTCCATGGACAAGGAGCCTGCAAGCTACAGTCCACGGGGTCACAAAGAGTTGCACATGACTGCGCGACTTCACTTTTTCTTTCCCCTTCTCTGCCTCATCTGGAAGAGGCAGAGGAATTTGCCTTCTGCCTGGGCAAGGAGTAGAAGGCTTCTTCATTTCTTCTTCTGAGAGCGATTCTCCTTCACCCGCAGTTGGATCCCAGTGACCACACCCTTGGTGTACCACCAGATCGGGGCAGCCCTGTTGTGAATGGCAGCTGGAAGGCTGCTTTCTCGGTGCAGGCTTTGGGAGAAGCAGAAACCAGAGACCAATGACTTCTCATCCACAGATATTTTTAGTTTCTTGCTGCCAAAACTAGGTGGCAGACCACAAGTAGAAGTTAAGAGGGCCACATTCAGCAGCAAGGAGTCCTGTTCTCTACCAGGTGGGAGGTTAATGTGACAAGCTATTGCTACCACACACCCCCTTAGGGACAGGTCAGGCACGAGACTCCTTACCTCCACGTCCATATTCTAATAACCGAACTGAAATTGATGAACAGAGAATTCATACACTTTAAAAGGTAAGAATGTCTTTAACTGTTCCCCAGCCTCCGACTTTTCATCCCATCATAATTCCTACCAACCCTGCTTTATGGAATGTTCATCCCAATACTGTTCTTTCATAATTGGCCATGAAAAATCCATGTGAATAAATTCATTAAAATTGTTTATTTTTAGTGACATGGATGGACCCAGAGATTGTCATACTGAGTGAACTAAGTCAGACAGAGAAGGAGAAATAGTGTATGACATATCTTATATGTGGAATCTAAAAAGAAATGATACAAAAGATCTTACTTACAAAACAGAAGAAGACTCACAGACTTAGAAAATGAACTTACGGTTGCCAGGGGGAAGGATGGGGTGAAGGGATAGTTAGGGAGTTTGGGATGGACATGTACACACAGCTATGTTTAAAATGAATAACCAATAAGGACCTATTGTATAGCATATGGAACTCTGCTCAATGTTATATGGCAGCCAGGATGGGAGGGAGTTTGGGGAAGAGCAGATACACGTATACATACGGCTGAGTCCCTTTTCTGTTCACCTGAAACCATCACAACATTGTTAATCAGCTATACCCCAATACAAAATTAAAAGTTTTTTTTTTAGCTGTCCATAAAAAATTCGTGAGTAAAACATAAACAAAACACAAAAAAACTCTGGGGGAAATGGGAGGGAGGGTCAGGAGGGAGGGAGTATATACATAATTATGACTGATTAGTGTTGTTGTTCAACAGAAACCAATACAACATTGTAAAGCAATTTTCCTCCAATTAAAAAAAAAAAAAACACAAAGAGCTCTATTTGATCGTGCATTGGCTATGTGTCCACGTCTGCACCAATGACCTCACATGTATTATCTCACTTGATTCTCAGAACCACAACCTATGAAGTAGGTGCTATTCTAGACCCTTTACAGTGAAGGAATCCAGGGTTGAAAGGTTAGGTAACATGCCTTAGGGAACCCAGCACATTAGTAGAGATCTTATTCTGTGCTCTACTATTGCCCAGGATATAAAAAAATCCAAAGTGGGTTGAAAACAATACAATATCCAGCCACTTATTCTTCTAATAAAGTTTATCTGGCAGAAGGAGGTCCAGCTGCTGATAGCATTCCCTCTTCATTCCTTAGGATATGAGTTTTCTGTCAATAGCAGTGGGGAGGAAGCAGAGTGGCGGGCTGCCCAGGAGAAGAAAGGCAGTGAGCTCTCCAATTTACACCGCACGCCCTAAGTGTTCCATCTCTATACACATTCCATCAGAAATTTAGGGCATGGCCCCTGCCCACCAGGTATTTATACTTTAACTATACAGAAATGATTAATACCCAAGACATTTAACACGAGGAACACCCATGCTCATGTACATGGCACACACTCTGTCTGCTTCACGAGCCTCAGAAGAAGGAGACCAGAGGGTCACCTACCTCATCAGCAGGTGAATAGTTAAGAATGGCTTTGAAGTCTAGATAATGTAGCGTTCAAATCCAGTTGTGCAGTTTCCCAGCTGTGTGATCTTGGGAAAGTTTGCCAACTTCTCTGAGCCTCTGTCTTAGCTGAAAATAGGTGTTATACCACATATGTGACACAGTTGTCAGAAGATAAATAACATTTTTAAATTAATTTATTTATCTTAATTGGAGGCTATTTACAATATTGTAATGGGTTTTGCCATACATTCATATGAATCAGCCATGAGTGTACATGTGTTCCCCATCCTGAACCCCCCTTCCACCTCCCTCCCCATCCCATCCCTCTGGGTCATCCCAGTGCACTGGCCCTGAGAACCCTGTCTCATGCACCAAACCTGGGCTGGTGATCTATTTCACATATGGTAATGTACATATTTCAATGCTATTCTCTCAAATCATCCCACCCTCGCCTGCTCCCACAGAGTCCAAAAGTCTGTTCTTTATATTTGTGTCTCTTTTGCTGTCTTGCANAAAAAAAAAAAAAACACAAAGAGCTCTATTTGATCGTGCATTGGCTATGTGTCCACGTCTGCACCAATGACCTCACATGTATTATCTCACTTGATTCTCAGAACCACAACCTATGAAGTAGGTGCTATTCTAGACCCTTTACAGTGAAGGAATCCAGGGTTGAAAGGTTAGGTAACATGCCTTAGGGAACCCAGCACATTAGTAGAGATCTTATTCTGTGCTCTACTATTGCCCAGGATATAAAAAAATCCAAAGTGGGTTGAAAACAATACAATATCCAGCCACTTATTCTTCTAATAAAGTTTATCTGGCAGAAGGAGGTCCAGCTGCTGATAGCATTCCCTCTTCATTCCTTAGGATATGAGTTTTCTGTCAATAGCAGTGGGGAGGAAGCAGAGTGGCGGGCTGCCCAGGAGAAGAAAGGCAGTGAGCTCTCCAATTTACACCGCACGCCCTAAGTGTTCCATCTCTATACACATTCCATCAGAAATTTAGGGCATGGCCCCTGCCCACCAGGTATTTATACTTTAACTATACAGAAATGATTAATACCCAAGACATTTAACACGAGGAACACCCATGCTCATGTACATGGCACACACTCTGTCTGCTTCACGAGCCTCAGAAGAAGGAGACCAGAGGGTCACCGACCTCATCAGCAGAGTGAATAGTTAAGAACGGCTTTGAAGTCTAGATAATGTAGCGTTCAAATCCAGTTGTGCAGTTTCCCAGCTGTGTGATCTTGGGAAAGTTTGCCAACTTCTCTGAGCCTCTGTCTTAGCTGAAAATAGGTGTTATACCACATATGTGACACAGTTGTCAGAAGATAAATAACATTTTTAAATTAATTTATTTATCTTAATTGGAGGCTATTTACAATAAGGTAATGGGTTTTGCCATACATTCATATGAATCAGCCATGAGTGTACATGTGTTCCCCATCCTGAACCCCCCTTCCACCTCCCTCCCCATCCCATCCCTCTGGGTCATCCCAGTGCACTGGCCCTGAGAACCCTGTCTCATGCACCAAACCTGGGCTGGTGATCTATTTCACATATGGTAATGTACATATTTCAATGCTATTCTCTCAAATCATCCCACCCTCGCCTGCTCCCACAGAGTCCAAAAGTCTGTTCTTTATATTTGTGTCTCTTTTGCTGTCTTGCATATAGGGTCATTGTTACCATCTGCCTAAATTCCATATGTATGCATTAATATACTGTATTGGTGTTTTTCTTCCCGACTTACTTCATTCTGTATAATATTAAACAGTGAGCCTGGTGGCAAGCCTGGGTGAAGCACTCACAATAACAAGTATGATCATCATCCTTGGAATCACCGTAACTCATGGAGCCACCTTAGAGTGAATTGCTGTCATCAGTTCATATTTTGAGAGGAGAAACAGCAAATGAGAGACCAAGGAAGAGGTTCTAAGTCAGGGAGTTAAAATTTTTAATTCGGTTCCTAGCCCTTTAGTTGTTCCTGCTGCTCAACGGTACAGTCTGAATGAGCTTCTGCATGGAAAACCAACCCAAGTGTGTCCATGGATGGATTCCCACAGTCCCCATGTACAGAATCTTTCAATGCAACCTCCAAGCTCTCCCCTATCTTCAGGTGAGAGCCAACTTGCAGAAGAGGAAGTGCAGCCAAATGGAGAGGGCAGGAGATGCAGAATCAAGCCCTGCCTGTGTTTAAATCACGACCTGGTCGCTGCGGGCTGTGTGACCAATTTCTGGGTGAACAACAAGTGAGCACCTAGAGCCACGGAGACAGGAACCACCTTTAGGGGCTTCGTGGAATCTAGTCATCAGAGATGCTTCTCTCCAGTGCTTGAAACAGCCAATTCACAGGCACCAAGTCCAAGAATTTCAGGATCCTGGGCCCCCGAGATAAGAGGGGGACTCCACACCACCCCTATAACTCAACAATGACCTAGTTTATCTAGACTCTGAGGACTCAAAGGATGCGAGAAACCCATGTGGAATCACTCTGCAGGTCAGTGTAGGATCTCGGAATGGTCAGCGCTTTCATCTATCAGATACTCTGGGAGCTACAATGTAAGAGAGAATCACCCCCTGAGAAGTGAAGGAAGAAGAAAGCAGTCTGATCAAGCTGATTCAGCCTGCTGTCAGGAGTTCCCTGAGAAATTCTGATCTACCCTCAATGATGTCCCATTTGTTGAGAGACTTCAATAAAGGCATTAACACCCTAAGGAGGAGAGATCAGTTCACTGATACCCACCAATTAGGGGTGACCTTGACTGGCCTAAAGGTGCTGGATATTTGGGGAGATTTGAAGGTCACCTGTAGCAAAAAAGGGGATGCAAATGAAAGAAAAGAAGCACTGAAGGCAATTTCATTAACATTCTAATTGTGTATAAGGCAGATCCATGCTCTCAAACCTTTACGTGTGGGAGGTCAGTACTGATCTTTCTGTTGCTTCCTATTACACTCTTGCTAAAAGGTTAAAGACCCTAGGAATAACATTATCAAATCAAAGACAAAGAAACCATTCCAGTAGAGGAGTCACTTGAGTATCTGAAGACGTGGCATCATTATAGGGTATTTCAATAGATGAAACTGAAGAGGGAAAAGGACTCCACTAACAAAAAAAAAGAAAAATGGGTCCAAGAATCATGTGCTCACAGTGGTACTCCACAGTGTCTTTCAAAGCAACCTGGCACAGAGCAGAGCCCAATAAACATTAGATGAATGAATGATACAATCCAGAAAAAGTATCTTCTATTTGTCAGATGAATGAACTTAAATGACTAAACATGAGATAGCACATACACACAAAACACCTGCTGAGATCAGATCCTTTTTTTTTTCCCCAAAAAAGTGAAAGTAAAATAATCACAGCAGATTTCTAAATTAAGAATTCCAAAGTGAACGATTTTAATAAACAGACAATTTCTATAGCTTGCAACTTTGGAACTTGTTAGCATGTATAATCAGCCATAAATATCCTCGAAGTGTGTGATTAGAACATTAAGTTGTGCTTCCAACTTTTGTGAACCCACAGTTTAAAACCTACAAGGAAGAACGATAGAACCCATGGGCTGTATTGCTTACTTGGAACCAATGGGTTAATACTAGACACAGTATTGACTAGTTTCATACTGGTTGCTAAGCAACATTGCTTCCTTTCCCCAATGGTCTGAGAGAGAGGATAAAAAAAGGGCAGAAAATGAGAAATGTTGGAAAAATAGGAAAGTGAAATTCAATGAATCATAAGGTACAATTTGTAGGAAAAGTAAAAGAGGAAATAATTCTTGCAGAATGTACTAAGACATCAGTTGCTTTATGACATCATGAGAGGAAGACATTGAGCCTCCAGCTCTAAAGAGAGAGAAGGGAGTAGAAGATGAATGATCCCTGACTCCAGCACAGTGATGCTCACATTCAGTTCATGCTTCAACACAAACACACAGGGTCCATGGATGATAGCAAGCTGACCTGTGTGACTGACCAACAAAAAAAATCTATCAAGTTCAGAAGGCCCAACCAAACCTTCCCCAGTAAAATTCATTGTCCTAGTCCTTCAAGGAACTTTTTTTCCCTTCACATATGAAAGGCCTCCAGTAAGTGATTCATGCACTCAGCAATATTGAGTAAATACTCCCTACGTGCCAGGAGCTGGGGTGGGAGATGGGAGGGGAGTGCTGGAGCCCTTGCCCTTGGCTGATCACTCACCACTGAGCTTGGTCACCCTAGATCACCATCTCAGTGTACCATTTTTTATCATGATTTTACCACAGAGACATTTTAGAACCTCCCAGAAGGACCTAAGAGATGTTGTAGGATAGACTCCCTTCCCCCAACTTCTTGGTCAGCTGCAGGACAGGCCTACAAGGCTGCTGAACTGTTCCTGCCTGAAATCTCCAGGGTGATTCTAAAATAAATTATCCGAAGAGAGGCAGCATATTAGTCCATGAATGTCCATTTTCACAAACGAGCTCCTTACACTGGAAGCTGTCATGGACAGCATCTTGCAGGAACACAGATACTGCTCAGGTTGGTTTTTGACAGAGGGGAGAGGCTCAGGAAATAGCTGGTGTAAGTGCTAGCTGGCATTTGGGAAATGGGAAAAAAGAAGAATCAGAGGACCCTGGAGGTAAGGGAGCAGAGGAGGAGTACTGTACAATCAAAAGGCAGGGAGACACAGAAGAGGAAACTAGGCTTTCACCAGGAGGGGTTTTGAAGCTGACCCCCTGTCAACATGCAGCCCATCCCAGACTAAATTTCTTCATCTGCAGAGTAGGGAAAAAAAAAAAAATTTAGCTTGTAGTGCTGGGAGAATTAAGTGTTATCTTTATTCTCCAAGGAAAACATACAGATGGCCAGTAGGCACATGGAAAAAAAAAATGCTCATCATCACTAATTATTAGAGATAGGTAAATCAAAACTACCAGCTCACATCATCAAAATGGCCATCATTAAAAAGTTACAAGTAATAAATAGGGGAAAAGGTGGGAAGAAAGGGGAACTTACTTACATTGTTGGTGGGAACGTAAATTGGTGCAGCCATTATGGAAAACAGTAAGAAGATACCCCAAAAACTAAAAATAGAGTTGTCATATGATCTAGAAATCCTAGTCCAGGGCTTACACCCAGACAAAACTGCAGTTCAAAAAGATGCATGCACCTCTATGTTCATAGCAACACTATTTACAATAGCCAAGACAGGGAAACAACCTAAATGTCCATCTACAGATGAAAGAATAAAGAAGATGTCATGCACATATATAATGGACTATTCCTCAGCCATCAGAAAGAATGAATTAATGCCATTTGCAGCAATATGGATGGATCTAGAGATTATCATATTAAGTAAGACAGTAAGAGAAAGACAATCATATGATATCACTCACTTGGAACCTAAAATACAACACAAATGATCTTATAAAACAAACAGACTCACAGAGAATAGATTTGTGGTTGCCAAGGGGAAGGGTTGGATTGGGAGTCTGGGACTACTAGATGCAAACTGCTATACACAGGATGAATAAACAACAAGGTCCTACTGTATAGGACAGGGAACTATATTTAACATTCTGTAATAAACTGGAATGAAAAGAATATGCATGTGTATAACTTAGTCACTTTAGAGAGCAGAAATTTAACACAATATTGTAAATCAGTTGCTACTTTTGTTTTAGTTGCTAAGTTGTGATGAACTTTTTTGCAAAATTACCAACTGTACCCCAACAGGCTCCTTTGTCCATGGGATTATCCCCCACGCAAGAATACTGGAGTGAGTATTCCTTCTCCAGCGCATCTTTCTGACCTAGGGATTGAACCCCCACCTTCTATACTGCAGGCAGATTCTTTACCACTGAGCCACCAAGGCAGCCTCAAAAAACTATACTTCAAGAAAATCTCTTTAAAAGTGTTATCATTAAAGCAACCCCCTACTACCTGGCATACAGTAAATTGTAATCAACGTTATCACCACATACGGGACCATTTCACACTGTAAAGCAATAGTTTTAACCATTAATGAAATTATTATGTATCGCTGTGTCTAAGATTGTGCTCGCGTGCTGTCTCTTCAGTCATGTCTGACTCTGCGACTCTATGGAACTGTATAGCCCACCAGGCTCCTCTGTCCATGGGATTCTCCAGGCAAGAATACTGGAGTGGGTTGCCATGCCCTCCTCCAGGGGATTTTCCTGACCCAGGGACTGAACTAAGATTGGTTCTAGTTAATTGTCAGCCTCATTCCTCTAAGCTAGTGTTTCCCTAATTTCAATCATACGTGTACCATCCTCACAATTTCTGCTCTGTCCAAGTGCTACCTTTTGTAATAACAGTACAAATAAAACCACAATACTAGAGCTTCCCTGTTGCTCAGATAGTAAAGAATCTGTCTGCAATGGAGGAGATCCACAACAGCAACAATGACCGTGACAAATCTTCCTGGAGTATTTATCACATGCCTGGCACCCTTCTAAGAGCTTTAAAGTATTAATTCATTTGATTCTGAGAGCAACCCTAGGAGGTAGATACTATTGTTAAATCCATTTTACAGATAAGCAAATTAAGATATGGAACGGCTAAGGTTATTTGGCCAATCAGCGGCAGGTCACAAATTTAAATTCAGATAGACTGGCCCCAGACCCCATACCTAATTCATATGTGTACTACCTCTCTCATCTCTGTATACCTGCATTTACTTCTTAAAGACTGACTCACTTAAAATTTTTAAAGATATTATATGATTATATAGTATCTGTGAAATTCTGGGTTTAATAGTTATAATTTTGCTTATGTAAAAAAAATTACAAAATTATTTCAGTAAGAAATTTCTATGTACTTCCTAAAATCATCAGTGAAACACACTTTAGAAAAATACTGCTCCAGATACCTGGAAAATCCTTCCACCTCAAGCCCAAAATACCACAGGCCAATGCTAACAACTCATTGGTAGTGACCCACTTCAACACCCATTCACTACTTTCTCCTTCCTAACAAAGCCTGGATTTTTATCTGGACGGTGGCTGCAAAAATAAAAGAGTGTATTTTCCTTTCAGCTACCTCTGGTTCATGATTAAGTTCTGGTCAATGAGAACCAAAGGACTGTGCTATGTGGGATTTCATGGAAGTTTCCTTAAAAGAGAATGAGCCTGTTTTTTTTTTTATTCCTCTCCCTCTTGCTTTTTGGAATAAGTAGATGATGACATGAACACAGCTGCCACCTTGAATTTTGAGAAAATACACTAAGTTAGAACCCCAAAGAGAAGGAACCAGGGGTCCTCATGAACATGAAACTATCATAGCCTTGCACTACCTACCTCACACTTGAATCTGTTCCCTCAGTCTTCAGAGAACTCAGCAAATCCTGGGGCAGTAAGGGGTGCCATTTATGTGCTCACTTATAAAACATCTGCTCTAAAAGCTTTCTGAACATTAGTCTATTTAATCCTTCTAGCAAACCTACATTACAGGGAACATTGTAACCTCATTTATACAGATGAGGAAATTGAGGCACAGAGAGCTTAAGTACCATGCCCAAGGTCATAGAACTAGTAAGCGGCAGAAGCAGAACTCAAACCCAACAGTATGACCCCAAAGAATGAATGCTCAACCCTAATGCTCTTTCCTGGAATCAAAGTGGTATTACGCACTGGACTCTCAGAGGAGCTATCTTCTTAGTGGCTCAAACATCTTCCCTGTGGTGGACCATAGGTCAACTCCTATGAAACCTGAGATGATTCTAGCTTCTCTAAAAATCATCTGGGAACCCTGACAGACTCTTTGAATCATCATACTAACTATAGTTTAAGTTCAGTTCAGTCGCTCAGTCATGTCCGACTCTTTGCAACCCCATGAATCGCAGCACGCCAGGCCTCCCTGTCCATCACCATCTCCCAGAGTTCACTCAGACTCACGTCCATCGAGTCCGTGATGCCCTCCAGCCATCTCATGCTCGGTCGTCCCCTTCTCCTCCTGCCCCCAATCCCTCCCAGCATCAGAGTCTTTTCCAATGAGTCAACTCTTCGCATGAGGTGGCCAAAGTACTGGAGTTTCAGCTTTAGCATCATTCCTTCCAAAGAAATCCCAGGGCTGATCTTNCCCTTCTCCTCCTGCCCCCAATCCCTCCCAGCATCAGAGTCTTTTCCAATGAGTCAACTCTTCGCATGAGGTGGCCAAAGTACTGGAGTTTCAGCTTTAGCATCATTCCTTCCAAAGAAATCCCAGGGCTTATATTTTAAGTAGACCCAAATACAATTCTGATGTCTATCATACAAGACATACAATAAATGTCTTTTTATTGATTTTGTTGGTGAAAGAAATATTTAAAAATAGGCATATTCAGAAAGTCTTTGCTTTTTGCCCTCCAGGAATTTGTACTCAGCTCCCCAGATGCCCTGGACTGAGCAGGGCGTGTGCCCCCACCCGCCTTCCACAGCCACCACGGAGTTAATTCGTATTTCCAAGGCCTGGCACATGTTCAGTCAAAAACCTGGCTGAGTGCCTGTTGTTTACTGAAGCTGGGGAAGAAGCATCTGCAACATTACGAAAAGCATATTGTAAAAGGCAACACATGCAAATTAAACCTCTTGAGCTATGAGTAAATTGCTGGGAAAATTTATAACTCATTTAATAAAACTTGAAGTAAATACATAGCCTGGCTCCCAGGGAAAACAAAATATTTCCCACAATTCTCTCCTCTTAAGGGAAAAAAAAACAGCAAAGGACCATAGAGCCAGACGGCTCTATCAAGTAGAAAGTAAAAATAGCAGCTGTGGTGTAAGCAAAACCCATTTTGGATTGTAGGGCATTGAATACCCACGTGGGCAGTGCCACACCCTCTGCTCTGGGATATCTAACAATATCCAGGCCTAGAACATCTCCGTAATAATCCATGGCTTTCCTCACCCAACACAACTCTACCAGGCATCTTCTTTGTAATAATTCATTCAATTAGTATTTATTGTCTACCCAAGAGGCACTGCAACGTGTTGATTAAAAACATACCTCCCGGGGGCCTGCTGCCTGGTTTGGTGCAGAGGCTCTGCCCCTCGCTGGCTGTGTGACCTTGAGCCTCCTACAGGTTGTCAACGCTCTGTGCCTCAGTTTCCTCATTTGTAAAATAGCAATTACAAGAATATCCACATCCTGGGGTCATTGAGAAAACTGAATGGGTCGAGTGCTTACAACAATGTGTGGCAAATAGTCATCTTTTAATAAATATTAACTCCTTGTTATCTCCTTGAGTGATAGCACAAAGTCTGCAGGGCTGGTGGTCCATAACAGGGAGAGGCCCAGAAGATGAGGTGGGAGATTCAGCAGGACCAAGTCACACTGAGCCTTGGAGGCCATGGAAAGACTTCGGACTCTATACCAAGTGCAACAGGTCACCACTGGAGGGACTGAAAGAGGAGAGTGACTCAGTCTGATGGGCAGTTCAAAAGCCCATTCCAGCTGCCACATGGTGAATGGATCGCAGGGACTCAGGAAGGGAAGGGGAAGGGGCAGAGAAGAAGCTGCCAGGGCCCTCCCAGCAAGAAAGATGTGTCCCTGGGCATGGCCTGATGGGCTGCCTGAGAAGACTCAGAAAACAGTTTAGGGGTGGAGCTGCTAGGACTTTGGAATGGTTTACATGTGAGGATGAAAGAAAGAAAGAAATCAGGAATGACTCCTAGATTGGGGAGGCCTGTGATGGACACTAGAGAATACTGAGCAGACACGGCTTTTTATTTTAGTGAGACCTTTAAAGATACTTGGTCAGAGCAGCCAGATATACATGAAGTAGAACCAAGAGAAAATGGGATATCAGTACCTAAGTGCATAGTTTACAGTCCGAGGTTCAAAGAAAAGAGGGAACATGGTTTTAAGGAAGGCCACAGCATACAGGGCACAGTGCCCGGCCCTGAGGACACGGTCACTGGAGTCCCACAGAGAGAGGGCCACAGGAGCACGTGTGGAGGGGGAGGGGGGTCTAACACAGGCCACTTTGAAGAAGCAAGGCCAGTCACTCAACAGAAATGGTGCCTCCATCCAACTCATTACCCACTTTCTAGAAAATCTCCTAGACGAAAAGTGGGGCGGGACATATGATCTAATTCCCACTTGGTCACCCATTTTCCGTCATTCAGGAAAGCATCAGGAAGCCTGTGGAAAACACTGTCAACGGTGAAGATCAGGTATATGGGGCAGTGGTTTGGAGCCCAGAGCCTTCAGTCAAGGAGTCCTGGGTTCAAGTCTGAACTTGAGCACTCACTAACTGTGTGACTTCAGACAAGTCACTCATCCTCTCTAATCCTCAGTGCCTGTAAAATGGAACAATATTATCTACCGTGTAGAAGTGTGGGAAATAACACTCCTAAAGGATGTAGGACACTGCCTGCCATGGAACAGTTCTTAAGGAGATGACTGCTCCTCCCACAGAATCCTGCAGGTCTTCTATCACAAGCTTGTCCACACTTGATGGTTATTGCCCATTTCAGCATCTCCGTTTTCTCACCAGTTTGTAAAATATATAAGTGAACTGGTCTTGGGTTGCTCATATTTACTACCTGCAGCTAACAAGGTGCTGAGCATTAAGAATACTAATACTATAATTATTATTTATGAAAGTCAGTATTACGAAACTCTCACTCTGTGCCCAGCGTGACACTAAGCACCTGGCAGGCATTAAATCCCAGGAAAGGGTGGGGCAGCTTGAATCCTTCGCTTTCAATCTCTGATCCACCATTTACTCGCCTTCTACCATTCAGCTGTCTCTTATACACATCTAGATGTGTATAAGAGACAGGAGTGACTCAGTCTGATGGGCAGTTCAAAAGCCCATTCCAGCTGCCACATGGTGAATGGATCGCAGGGACTCAGGAAGGGAAGGGGAAGGGGCAGAGAAGAAGCTGCCAGGGCCCTCCCAGCAAGAAAGATGTGTCCCTGGGCATGGCCTGATGGGCTGCCTGAGAAGACTCAGAAAACAGTTTAGGGGTGGAGCTGCTAGGACTTTGGAATGGTTTACATGTGAGGATGAAAGAAAGAAAGAAATCAGGAATGACTCCTAGATTGGGGAGGCCTGTGATGGACACTAGAGAATACTGAGCAGACACGGCTTTTTATTTTAGTGAGACCTTTAAAGNTGCCAGGCTCCTCTGTCCATGTGATTCTACAGGCAAGAATACTGGAGGGGATTGCCATTTCCTCCTCCAGGGGCAAAATGGGGGGGAAAGCAGTATAACTCCATTGAGTTGCTATGAGGATTAAATGAATTAATAAATGTAAAGCTCTTGGAACAGGCCTGTGCCTAAGTAACACCTATAAAAGTGTTAACCATAATTATGATTATCAATAACAACCACCCTACATAAGGCTTCCCTGGTGGCTTAAATGGTTAAGAACCTGGAGACCCAAATTCAATCCCTGGGTTGGGAAGATCCCCTAGAGAAGGGAATGGCAATACATTTCAGTATTCTTGCCTGAAGAATTCCACGGACAGAGGAGCCTGGTGGGCCACAGTCCATGGGGTGGCAAAGAGTCAGACACGACTGAGCAAGTAACTTACCACCCTATGAGCTTTCCACATTTTAAAAACAAAGGTGCTCGTATCATCCCATTTTATAAACAAAGACACAGTGAAGTTTAACAAACTCCCCATGGACATACTCTCCAGAAACCAGATGCTTGATGAATATGTTTAGGAGGAATAAATGAGCATCACACCTTGCTGGGGAGCTCATTGTGTGAAAGCTTTGGTCCTGAACATCAGAGAGGGACAGGCAGGAGCAGGCTTTCCAAGGCGTGTCACCGGGCTCCCTGCACGGCGGGCCCCAGGGAGCAGTGTGGTGGGACACAGGACACACGCACGGATCAGGAGGATGCAGGATCTTCAGGAGAAATGGACAGAAGACAGAGAAGAAAACCTGGGAACAAGGATACACCACAGGTAAAAGGCAGAACTGATCCTTTTAGACATGGAAACTCTGTCGTTCATACTCCGCCAGCATCTCTATGGCAGGGACTGCTCAAACCACAGGCCAAGCGCTGGCAGGACAGCTCAGAGCCAAGAAGTAAATCGGGCTCTACTGCGTGACTTAAACCAAGCCCGTGTGACTCCACATTTCGGGCTCCCCCCTAAATCTAGGCTGCTTTCAAGCAGAGAAGCCTCCCTCTGGGCATCAGGGAGCCTTCCTCCCCCACCCCTAGGGGCATCTTTACTACCCCTGTACTCCTGCTGCTGCCGTCGCTTTCCTTCTTAATCCAGAGACCTTCATGCTTCAGAGGATGAGGGCACACAAACCTCACCTGTCTTGAAGGTCAAAACAACTGGCAGCCTTCCTTGCACCACGGAAAAACAGTCACCCAGCCCCTATGAGAACCATATAAGGCTTAAGGCGTCGAGGCAACAATGTCACAGAGGCCTGGCTCTGTCATTCACCCACTGCACAAGGCACTGAAGTCCTTTAACAGACCTGAGTCTCAGGCACCTCATCCCCAAAATGGGATGAAAAACAGTACCTACCACGGGGCCTTGGAAAAATGAATGGAGCGTGCAAAACCCCGTGCCTGGGATGTAGGTACTCAGAAAGGTTAGGAGCTGTTGCTATGGTTGCTGCTGTTTTGATGTTGAAGTGGTTTCATCCTGAAAGGACTTACTCTCAATGAAGTTGAAAATATTAATTTCCTTGGGGTGAGGAGGGATGAATTTGGAGAACGCAGTGGATTTTTAGGGTGATAGAAGTAACATTGTATGATACTATAGTGATGGATACACGTCATCATATATTCATCCAAAACCACAATGTACACCACCAAGAATGAATCCTCACAGTAAACTATGGACTTTGGGTAATTATCAGGTGTCAATGTAAGTCTATCAGTTGTAACAGATGGAGCACTCTGGAGAAGGAAATAGCAATCCACTCCAGTATTCTTGCCTGGAAACCCCCATGGATAGAAGAGACTGGCAGGTTACAGTCCATGGGTCACAAGTCAGACACAACTGGAGCATCCTAGCACACACGGCAGGGGATGTAGATAACAGGGGGGCAGGGAGTACACGGGCAATTTCTGTACCATTCTCT
This sequence comes from Neotragus pygmaeus, assembly GCA_006410875.1. Classification (NCBI taxonomy): domain Eukaryota; kingdom Metazoa; phylum Chordata; class Mammalia; order Artiodactyla; family Bovidae; genus Neotragus; species Neotragus pygmaeus. The sequence continues at coordinate 1,427,899 of SJYV01054457.1, forward strand.
CCATTTTGCTGTGAACCTACAACTGCTCTAAGAAAAAACCTGGGTCTTAAAAACCATTTCCCCAGGGTAACACATAGGCCAGAGGAACTCAGTACAACCTCTTTACAGGAACCTCTGGAAATTCTGCTCCAGCCCCGCCCCACACATGCTGTAGATGACAGCGATGGAGATTCGGGGATCCTGGCACAGGGGAACTTTTTAAACTCCTGACAATTCTTCTAAGAATAAAGGCAGAAGATGACTGCTCCTGACGCACTGCTCCAGGCCTCTCTCCAATCTCTCCTGTATTTGGACATCACTCAGGCCCATCAGAATCCTGAGACTGCTGTCTGCTGACTGACAACAGAAAGAGAAATTTAGAGGTGTGAGTGAAATGACAGAGCTGTCACGGCTGCCTCGGAAACGACTCTTTCCTTAAAGAAAGGAAAGATAACAGAAAAAAAAAAAAAAAGAAAGAAAGAAAGAAACCTTCAGACAGCTGCGATACCCTGTCACAGTTCCTGGGAGAGATTTTTTTTTCAAAATAGCTTTGGATGAATTTAAAAAACTGAGAGGAGCAAAATATTTATCCCCAATTTTAATAGTAGTCCTTGTATGAGTAGGACAGAATCTGGGGGACAAATTCCCTTCTTTGCAGGGAATTTTATTCAGTACTCTGTAATGACCTATATGGGAAAAGAATCTAAATAAGAATGGATACATGTGTGTGTCTAACTGGCTGACTTTGCTGTAAAGCAAAAACTAACACAACACTGTAAATCAACTTTACTCCAATAAAAAAAATTTTGTTTAATTCCCTTCTTTGGACCCAATATAAGAAAATGTCAGCTAAGTGTTCTTATTTAGAGAATAGGAGCAATTTTATCTTCCTTAAAAAAAAAATTTGTTAAAAAAATATTTGCAAATCCCAGACTCCAAAGTCTCCTTCCTTTCAGCCAGACTAGCTCATGACCTCAGATTCTAACTCTTAGGTGGACTTTCGGTCAACAAATACCGTATTAGTCACTGTGATTGCCAGCCCTGACTTCTGTGATCTGGCACATCACAGTCACATGTTTGTTACATATTCAGACAAAAGACAACAGCCTGGCAAGATGCCCAAGTCCAAGATCTCCCTTCTCCTTCCTTGTCATCAATATTTACCCCACTATCAGTAGCTTAAAATGTCTTCTCTCTTTCTTTGACATCCAAAACATGAAAAACTGGCCCCTGTAGGAGGCAGGGGTCAGGGGGACTTCTCTCAAAAACAAACCACCCTAGAAGGAAAGGCACAACCTAAGCCTGCATCCAGCATCCATCCAGCAACAGAGAAGTCAGCGGCCAAGGGGATCACATTTCAAAGACTCCTATTTGTCTCAGTTTTCTGAAAGCCTTAACTTTACAATAACCATGAGAATAAACAGATTCCCAACTCAGCCACAGGTCAAATACAGCCCAGAAAGGAATGCCTCTATTAAGATAATGCCTTAGAAAAACCAGTAATTCTAATAGTAACTAAAAAGAAATCATAATAGATGGAAGGAAACTGCACTTTGAGTATTTTTCCAAGAGTCCAACCAAGAGAGTCCAGCAGACCAGCATAAGAAACTCCATCCCTGCTTGTAAAACGCTCCAGGAGAACCACAAACCTACATTGAACTGCTGATTGATGCAACACTTGGATCAGAAATACACCACATGAAATACAATTTCCAGAGAGGAAAAGGAAGTCCTTGATGAGCCTGGTGAAAGAGTGATAAAAGCTTCACTCAAGGCTTGCACTTTAGTATCAGGTTGTGGGAAACTTTCATTGAAACAACACAACTGAGTCCATTAGCCATCCGTCGGCAAGCACTACATAAAACCCTTAACACCTTGCCTAAGAGAAGGCTCCATAATCACCCTGATTCCTGCCAGGAGGAGAGGGAACACAAAGCAGCAGATGAAGGGGCTGCCTAAAGCCAACCCCAGAACAAAAGACACGCTTCTTGGAAGGAGAGAGCAAAAGAAGAAAAGATCCACAGGAAGAAGCAAACAGACCACTGGAAATTTCTTCTCTCTCCACTAGCATATGCATGGTCCCAGTACTGACACCTGGGCCCCTGAGAAGCCCTGACTGTGGAAAAGAGGAATGGAAACATTATAGGAGCGAGAATAGGGAGGCTGGGTCCTGGTTTGGGCCCTTCTGTCCGCATAACTGGCATCATTCACGCCCTCAACTCTCAACCCAGGACAACAACTTCTGCCTCTCCTACATTTGGGATTATTCAAAATAGCCAATGTAACAATGGCAAAGAAACTGCTTTCCAGATGTTAAAACACTGAACAAATCTAAGGCATTGTTACTGTTTTAGATACTATGTCGGAGAAGGCAATGGCAGCCCACTCCAGTACTTTTACCTGGAAAAGCCCAGGGACGGAGGAGCCTGGAGGGCTGCAGTCCATGGGGTTGCGAAGAGTCGGACACGACTGAGCGATTTCACTTTCACTTTTCACTTTCATGCACTGGAGAAGGAAATGGCAACCCACTCCAGTGTTCTTGCCTGGAGAGTCCCAGGGACGGGGGAGCCTGGTGGGCTGCCGTCTCTGGGGTCGCACGGAGTCAGACACGACTGAAGCAACTTAGCAGCAGTAGCAGCAGCAGATACCATGTAAGTTTCAACTCCATAGTTCCTTTGCTTGTCCGCTTGACCAGAGGACTAAAGGGAATGAGCTGACACAAGCATAAAAGATATGGTCTTCTATGCCATCTCCCTTCCAAGCTCTGTCTCTTTGCTCATCTCCAAAGCTTTCCTTCAACAAGTTCTCTGATTTTGCCCTGAATTTTGGTCCCCAGGGGTGACTGAGAGAGGAGGAGGACAGCTCAGTCAATAGAATAAAACCTCATAAGCTGCCCACATAAAATGGACATGCTAAAAAGTACTGTAGGGCATATTGGGACCCAAGAAGGAAAAACCCCAATTAGATGGGCAAATATAGAGGTAGTTTTTAAAGCTGTTTGAATAGAAACACTTTCTCCCCAAATGAATCCTCTGCCAAAGTCTAATATTTAAGAGATCAGGATAGAAGGGCTGGGGCTGTGGTGAAGTGTTCACATTCTACATCCCAGCTTCCCCTCACCTGTGAGGTGGACAAAGGAAAAGTCGGGAAGCCCATGAGCATTTCATCTCTTCCTTTTCCAGAAAAGAAGAGCAAGGCTAACACAGGAGAAAAAGCTGGACCACAGCCCCAGGTTAGTTCTTTGCCAGAGCTGGCTTCATTCTTCTCATACCCAGTCCATGCCTTTTCCACAGACCACACTACCCACTAAAATGGCTCAGGAGGATGTGTGTCTGAACAGAGAACTGGAAACACAAGTAACCGGAGATCCGTAGAATCCTTAAACATCAAAGGGCAAATGGGCCACAGGGCCAAGGCTGATACCAGCCTTCCACCTGAATCCCACTGCTACAGGTATGGCCCTTGAGTTCTGTCTCATCAATTCCATTTGTACAGAGTCCTTGATAAACCTAACAGACACACATGCCAAATACTCCCCAGGGCATCAGCCCTAGAAGAAGACTCCCACCATGCAGGAGGCAACAACCCCGCCCCTCACCAGATACCATCACCTCCATGTACCAGCTAACTTTTGGAAGGCATAAATTTACAAGTTTTTGGGAACTCAGAGTTTCATTTCCTCTAAAAATAGGATTGTCAATGG
>SJYV01054457.1:1436682-1467455 GCA_006410875.1 Neotragus pygmaeus
GCTGAAACTCCAGTACTTTGGCCACCTCATGCGAAGAGTTGACTCATTGGAAAAGACTCTGATGCTGGGAGGGATTGGGGGCAGGAGGAGAAGGGGACGACAGAGAATGAGATGGCTGGATGGCATCACGGACTCGATGGACGTGAATCTGAGTGAACTCCGGGAGTTGGTGATGGACAGGGAGGCCTGGTGTGCTGCGATCCATGGGGTCGCAAAGAGTTGGAAATGACTGAGCAACTGAACTGAACTGAACTGAGTGGATATTAGGAAAACATACAACTAGCATAGATACTGTGGGATCATCCAGATCTCATTGTTTAGGCCAAGATTAAGGTAGCAAGCAATGCTATGCTAGACTAGATTTACAGGAAAATATTAAGAAAATAAGGGTATAGGAGCTATGGGGCAGATATGGCAAACCAGGAAAGGCTGCTGCTGATTGGCTGATGTCTGGGTTTCACGTGGCTTCAATCCACGGCTCTCAGAGTTACGAGTGAAAGCCTAGTGCCACGGAGCTAAGGACGGTGGAGGATGAGCACGGTGGCTTGGTGGCAACAGTGAAGAACTCTCACTTTGGAGAGAGTCTGGATCTACCTCTGTTTCATTGAAAGGTTTAGGCCCAGTGCTGGAGTTTGCAGCTATGTATTCTGAGAGACTCAAGGTACCAATGTTCTCAAGTTGTTCAGAAAAGGGGACTAAGGGAACGGAGCCAGGCTAGTCCATAACAACATCAGAGAGCCCAATAGGTAGATTCTGCTTCGTGGCCACCCTCTAAGTCACGAGTGTGAATGAAGAAAGACAGCTCACTCGTAGTGTCCACATAGCTATACATCTCAGTATACCTCACTTATACCGCTTAGAAGTCCTAAATGTTTCTTCTAAATCATATTCATTAACAGAAAGCTCATTTTCCATGAATGTAAAATATATTTCTTAAAAAACATTTTCATAATTTCTAATTGATTTCAATTGGCTGAAGATTGAAACCCTTTACTTGTCTTGTGACCTGCAACTCTGTCCCCACCTAATTTATATAGCAAGTAATGTTTTCACTCCATTAAATTATTATTATAGCCATAGTGGCAATACAAACAACAATAGTAATAGCTAATATTTGAGAGCTTTTTGTATACTAGGAACTCTGCCAAATATTGTATATGCAATGGCATTTCATGTAACTTAACATAATCATGCAAGTTAGGTACTATTATTTTTCCCATTTTACAGATGAAGAAACAGAGGCTGAAAAAGTTAACTTGTCCACAGCTACCAGATAGTAAGTGTTAAAACCAGGATTCAAACTCAAGTCTTCTGACTCTTGATTCAGGGACTCTTAGCCAGGACCTATCCAGCCTCCATGAACTAAAGTTTGCAGGGAACCTCCTCTGTGCATATAAGGGGGCAACAGTTCCCACCAATATCTCATTTATGGTCACAGAATTGTCCTCCTAATTCCATTATTTCGATTATTTTACGTATGGAGAGAACTTGGGCTAAATATAGACCTACTTGTCAAAGAACATATTTTTAAAAGGAAACAAAATATAAGCCTATGTCAACAGAGGCTGGGTTGAAATTAACTCTCACACTGATATAAAGAAAGTTAATTAGTTCAATCCAGTTGATGTCTGATTTTATTAAATGTTAGAAATTAAATGAGAGCTTTAAAATAAATAAATCAAAGAAAACTTTTCCTGTCTATCCCAACCCCTGAATTTTTTCCCTTTGTATCATGTGTTAATTGGAGGGTTTCCAAAGGGGGTGCATAGAACATTTTTTAACATCTATTCTTGAGAGTCCAGTAATGTATTTTCTACATAATAGATATAAATAATGAACACAGGGCTACATTAATTTTAATTCATGTTAAATATGGTTTCTGGGTTGAGTTTATTTGTAACACATTCCTTCTCTGTGCTATTTCATTCCTTGCCACCATGTCAGTATTTAGCTTGAAATTTCACAATATGGAAATGAAAAAAATAAACCTGATCCTAATTATCTCCTGCAGGATCATAAAAATAACATTAATAAAATGTGGTAAATATCAGTGCTGATCATTACCAGGCCCGATCGCCAGAAAATGAAACGTAGCGGCACCCCAAAGCAGGAAGGATTAAAGCAAGCCCTCCACCATGAAATACACACACATATTAGCATATTGCTTCATAAGCAGATTTAACTGTAATAATAAAGTTGTCTTTAATGTGAACTGGACAAGAATTTCANCAAAAGGTTTGTTTTGCACCCTAACTTTGTGGGGTGGTCATCCTATTTACTCCGGTATCATCTGAACTCCAAGATCTTTTTGTTGTGGAGTAACGTCCTGCCTTTGCAGCAACTCCCAGAACTTGTGCTCCAACTGTTGCCTTGCTTCCAATGTCCTCCCTTCCTACCCGTAATCTCTAAAATGCTGCTTATTCTTTAAGACCTAATTCCAGTGTAATTTTCTACATGATACTCTTCTGATCACCTCACCCAGAAACAGTCTGACTCTCTCCTTTACGTTCTCCATTACCTTTCTAGTACTTTGTTTTAGCATTTGCATACCTCTTTCATCTTGTCTTTTTATACCTAATAAATTGTAAACTGCATATCTTAATACCTCCTATAGTGCCTTGTACCTAGCAAGTAGTCCTTATATTAAAAAAAAATTTTTTTTTAATTGCTACCAAGTTGTGGTAGACATTGAGAGTGTCTTTCCCACACCTCTTGTCCCCCTCCCCACTGTGTAATCACTATAAAGTGTATGGGACTGACCTTATCCAATTCCAGGGGCAGTCCCTTGCGGTGTATGCCAATTCCAACACATTTGCCGAAGTGATAGGTTTTTGAGCCTGAGCCAGACAGTATATGGCACGCCCATAGTGATTGGTCCTTAGGATGATTCAATCAGAACGAAGCATGGAACTCCCCCACAATGGCTACAGGCAGCAATAGTCTTTCTCTCCCTAGACTAATTGTCAAGAAATTTTGACTGAGCTGTTCATTTCCAACTGGGCTGCTATTCACAGGCATCTTGAACCCAGTAAGAAAGCCTAAAAAGAAATTGGGCCACAAAGGTGGGTAGGGCAGAGAGAGTCAGAGATGGAGCCAGACCCCTGATTAAACCATTTTAGAAGCCTTCCCTTGGAGAAAGCAATGGCACCCCACTCCAGTACTCTTGCCTGGAGAATCCCAGGGATGGGGGAGCCTGGTGGGCTGCAGTCCATGGGGTCGCTAAGAGTTGGATACGNATTTCCGGCGCCAGCACCATCTTAGGCAAGGCACGCAGGCTCCAGTTTTCAGTTTATAAACCTGTAACTTGGATCCTATCTCCTTTTTGCCCTCTGCACAAGCCCATAAACATCCCCAGCTCCGGCTCATGACGGGTTCTTTCCTCTAATGGAAGCTCCCTCCTGGATATCCCAAAAGAGAAAGATGTGTCTGGTAAGTGGGAGAGGTCAAACCCGAGCACAGCTATTTATTACATATACTGCGACCAGATGGATCTAACTCATCCATCAAAGCCCTCGTCATCCTCATCACATTAGCTTCTTATAAAAGCCTCCTGCTCTTTCCCCTCGCATGCCGGCTCTGCCACTTCTCTCCTCCTCCTCCTCCTCCTCTCTCTCCTTCTTGCTCTCTTTCCTCTCATGTGCTTTCAGGAAAATGAACCCTCTCTAACCCCACTGCTGCTCTTCTTAAATCATGGCTACCCATCACTCCGTGGCTATTTTTAAACTTTACTTTTATCAATACTCATCCTGTAGCTCAGGGAGATATTAAAACTGTACTGGGGCAAGGAAGGGCGTTCCTGACACTTGCTCCCTCATTCATCAGCTCCTCATAGGCCCGTTGGTGACAATGAAAAGATTTCACAATACCGAGCAGCAGAAACTCATTCTCCTGCTCATCCATCATGTTCAACCTAGCAGCAGTGCTACTGACCTAATCTGCAATGCCTCGGGACTCACTGGAGATTTCTTAAAGGCACCCTTCATTGTTGTCTGTAACAAAGAANTACCGAGCAGCAGAAACTCATTCTCCTGCTCATCCATCATGTTCAACCTAGCAGCAGTGCTACTGACCTAATCTGCAATGCCTCGGGACTCACTGGAGATTTCTTAAAGGCACCCTTCATTGTTGTCCGTAACAAAGAAGAGGTCTGGGCCATTCGATAAGGAGGCTAAATGGTGCAAGGATTAATGAAATATTCTTCCATCTCCCCCAGTCCTGGGTTCAAAGACTGCGTGGCGTGTGTAAGCCAAGCGTCCTCTCACAGGAGGAGAGGACTCAGCACAGCCCACTCATGGGTCAGCTAAAAGTGCTCAAAGAACATGGCCTGGGGGCACAAAAGAAAGAAGGCCCCCAGACTGTGGGTTCTGTCCCTGATCCCTTTCTTCACCCACTCACCGATGTGCCCTTTCCTTTAGCAGACATTTTTTAAGCACCTATTATGTACTAAGTGCTAGTAGAAACAGTGGGGTCATAGAGGTTAAAAGTATAAATGCTGGCTACAAAGAGCCCACTGTGGAGTGAAAGGGAAGCCACAACAAGCTAATGGTCCGCAGCACTTCCCCTCTTCTCCCCGTGCCCCAGCAGGATATACAGCAGTCCAGCTGGGGACTACATCTCCCAGAGACCCTTCAAGCTCAGTGCTGCTGTGCGACTAAGGTCATGCCAACAGCCCATCAGTCAGGTGGGGCACGCAAAGGTGATGGCACGTCCTGTAAGAGGAAGCTGGCCACATTCATGCTGCCTCTCTTCCTCCCATGGAATGGAGCATGTCCACATTGCTGGTGAGTCAGCTTTGGCCATGAAGACAAGGACGAGTGAAAGAATGGCCGAGCAACCAGAAAGGGAGAGCCTGGGTCCTCCCAGGCTCAGGGAGCAGAAAGACTGGGGGTACTAGATGACCCTAAACTGGCGAAGGCAGTGACCCAGGCCCTGATGGCTCAGTTGAGACCTGTGTGAAGAAGGAAGGGGACTCAGACATCCACAATTTCCACCATGACCTTCAGATGCCTCTGAATGAAGCCCAGAGAGGAAAAGAACTGCCTTCAAGGTCCTTACGTGTTTCACACCTAACATCATCAGCTCATTAAATGCCCAGAATGAGGACAAACAAGAGGCATTTCTGAGATCCCCACCAGCAAACACAATAAGAACTCCTGATTTATTTACATTTACAGACCATTTAGCCCTTACCCTCCAGTTGTTCCTTGCTAAACAAAACAAGCTCCACTCCAGAATGTTACAGTTTCCAATGGTCCACAGTGTTGATTCTGCTAGCTACTCACTGTGCTTTGAACTAGTCCTATTTCAGATCTCTGTCCTCTCCTTGGAATGAAAATGTAAGCTTCCTAAGGATCAGAACCACATCTTAGCTTCTCTGCTATGCAGAGTTCAGCACAGGGTTGGGCAAGCCACAGGCACTCAAAAAATCAGGGCCAACTTACAGAGAAATGGGAAACTAAAGCCATGCAAACAGGGAGGACCGAGCAAATTTTGTGGAAACAAAATGCTCACGCTTTCATGAACATCTGAAATGATGTGCTCATTTGGTGCTCCCATTATAAATGAAGAAACAGACAACCTCAAGACAAATGAATGCTGATACCTCGGTCTCACAGCTACTTAATGGTAAAAATGCTACAAATATGTGGCCTTGTATGTTCTCTTTGCTCAAGTGGAATACCAAGTTGGACCACACTACAAATGCCAAGGGCACCTACTCCAACCACTTTGGGTTCTAATCCTCACATCTCAACCCGCTCCTGTCTGACCACAAATTCCAACTGAGAGCCCAGGGGCATGTGAGGTAGCAGAGAACAGCGGGTGTCATTTGTGGAGTGGAGAGGCTGAGGCATGGAACGAGCATGATTTTAATCCAGGTCAGGCTCCATGACCCAACCTCCCGGATTCTAATCTAGGGGCACCTTAGCAACTTTGANCTAATCCTCACATCTCAACCCGCTCCTGTCTGACCACAAATTCCAACTGAGAGCCCAGGGGCATGTGAGGTAGCAGAGAACAGCGGGTGTCATTTGTGGAGTGGAGAGGCTGAGGCATGGAACGAGCATGATTTTAATCCAGGTCAGGCTCCATGACCCAACCTCCCGGATTCTAATCTAGGGGCACCTTAGCAACTTTGAATTTTAAGACACTTATTTCTCTAGCCTATCACAATACCAAACTCTGATCTCCACTTCCTCAAATAAAATATCCCCATATTGTAAGATAACTAATGTGTAATGCACAAAAAATGTTTTATTTAAAATTAGCTGAATCTAATATGCCATCAATTTTAATATTCCACAATTTTATGCACTACTGAGAAAAACAAAGCTATTAAACTGAAACACTACACTTTCCAATCTCTTTGAATTTTTATTTCATACTTATTAAAATAGTTCTTTTAGACTAATTTAGACATAGATTTTTATCATCGCCTATCATGGGATATACCTTGGCTTCTGGCCACAGAAGTGGATGCATAATTATAATCCTAGGACTGCATTCACTCAACCCTCAGCTGAGTTCTACATTTAAGGTATCACAAAGCCAAGATTAAAGTGTTGGTCAGCTGGATTGCTATCCAGTGGCTCCAAGGGAAAAACAAAATCATCTTCTAAGTTCATTTGGGTTTACCAGGAAAACCCAGATTCTTACAGCTATAGACCTGAAGTCCCTGGTTCCTTCCTGGCTTCCTGCTAGGACTCTCTTTCTGCTTCTACGGTTTATCCAGGTATCTTCTCATGTGAGCCTCCATCATCAAGCCAGCTATACAACATCAAATTCCTCCTTTGCTTGAAATATCGATGAGGTCCTCTTTTTCCACTAGCTAAGGAGGGTTCTGTGCTTTTAAGAATCGTGTTTAGATCAGGCCCACCTGGATCATCTCCTGTTTTCAGAGACTACTGTGCATTAAACCCTAACACAATCATGGCAGTGAGATCACACTCACAACTCTCGTGACTAGAGAGTAATGAATCTTTGGGAGCCAGTTTCAGAAACCCGTGTGCCACACTAGCCCCCTCTTGTGAACTATGGGAGTGACCCAAATAGGTTTCTAGTAAAATCCTTTATTATCTTCAGCCAGATCAAGTTGGATTTCTGAGACCTAAGACACTATGATATTATTAAGTAGAGCTAAAAACCAGCAATATCAAGAATAACCTGACTCATTTTGACCGGGTTATTTTCGGTTACTCATATTCACATTACTTATTTTGACTCTCTGCTTGGTGGGTAGCAGAGAGCATAAGTCTTATATTAATCCAAATAAAACTAATTCCAATTCCACTTGGGAACAGAAGCTTTTCAGGAACTAAATTAACAACAGTGAAAGGCAGGAAGCGTCCAGTAGTGGTTCAAGCATCCAAACAGGAAGCTGGATGTTTGTTGCCCACCCACCCTTACACACGGCTGGGAGAGCCAAGAGTCCAGACCTCCTAAAAGACAATTTTCATCGCAGCACTGTTTATAATAGCCAGGACATGGAAACAACCTAGATGTCCATCAACAGATGAATGGATAAGCAAGCTGTGGCATATATACACAATGGAGTATTACTCTGCCATTAAAAAGAATAAATTTGAATCAGTTCTAATGAGATGGATGAAACTGGAGCCTATTATACAGAGTGAAGTAAGCCAGAAAGAAAAACACCAATACAGCATACTGACACATATATATGGAATTTAGAAAGATAGTAATGATGACCCTGTATGTGAGACAACAAAAGGACACAGACATAGACAATGGACTTTTGGCCTCAGAGGGAGTAGGAGAGGGCGGGATGATCTGGGAGAATGGCATTGAAGCATATATACTATTATGTAAGAAACGAATCACCAGTCTATGTTTGATACAGGATGCAGGATGCTTGGGGCTGGTGTACGGGGATGATCTAGAGAGACGTTGTGGGGTGGGAGGTGGGAGGGGGACTCGGGATTGGGAGCTTGTGTGCACCTGTGGTGGATTCGTGTCGATGTATGGCAAACCCAATAGAGTATTGTAAAGTTAAATTTAAAAATAAATAAATTAAAAAAAAATGTAAAAAGAAAAAAAAAATTTCCCCAAGATTCACATTTACATCCTACACCTAAGGGAGGAAAGAAACCTTCCAAGCCATTTGTTGGAGTACCTGCCTCAGATTATCCTAATAGAACTGATATAAAATGATTTTTCACCATCCAATACACTTGGTGAGGCCCCAACTCACCAGGTCTTCTTCACACCTAATCTCCCCCAAATCCTTCCAATACTCTTCATCACATGTGATCAGAGAGACAGAGCAAAAGATAGGAGAGAGATAAAGAGGGAGAACACAGAGCTGAAGAAAACCATTTTAGAATTCTTCTTCAACACTTATCTCCAAAATGGCCCATTTGATTCATGAACATCTCTAATGTATATCATCAGTGACTGAAGGAGTTTTTTTATATGATTTTTGACAATTTAACAAGTCCTCCTGACAAATTAAATGGTTGTGTTGACAACTTAACTGTACTGCCAATCAATATTTTCAATTACTTTCATTGTCATTCAGAAAAAATACAACACGAGGTCACACAGTGGCAAAACCAAGGAAAGAAAATAAAATGAGAGCAATTGGTGGGGTGTGGGGGCAGGAGGCAGAGAAGCAGCCAACTTTAAGGCAAGACACAGTATCACGCCTGCTGGGCGTGGAGACCCCAGGGCTTTGGAGAGTCTGGCAAATGACACTTCCCTCGGGATGACTCTCACAGGTTCTACAATGGAGATTCCCCTATTCCCATGAGCTACTGAAAGGTCATTAGATTTGAGCCAGGAACACATTGCATTTTATTAAGAGGCCTTCCTTTTAGGCATTTGCCAAACTACCACCAACGTGTCCTCAGTCTCCAGGAAAGGTCCTTCAGGACCACAGGTGACGTTTCTCAGCCTTTTGCAGGGTCGATTGGTCACTGAAAAATTTGAGTCTGAGAGCGCCAAGGCAGAGGTCAGCCTTCTTAAGCTTTTCAAAGGGGTAGCAGCAAATCAATATTTTCAAATGTGTATTTATCATGCGGGAAGAGAGGCTGCCCATGGAGAGCAGAACACACACACAGAAATCGTCCCGTTTTTCACTGTCCAGAGAGTATAAATGGAAAAAGATGATCTGGGGGTTAAAGGCAGATTTCAAGAATGATGATTTTTTTTTAATGCTCGCTCACAGTAAAGAATTTAAAAAGGATTCTTTGGTGATAAGCACCAGCTTTCAAGTCAAGGAGAATGTGGGCAGAGTCCCAAGGCCTCGTGACTTCTGGCCTCTTCATCACTAGAGGTTGCCTGACCATGAGAAAGAATATAAATCTCTCCTTTCTCCAAGTTTGCCTTCTTTGAATAGTTGCCTAGGTTGTTCCCCCTCCTGCCACAGCTGTCCTCTCAATGGAGCCTGAGACTCACCTCCTCCAGGAAGCTTTCTCTGACCACACTGGCCCTGCATGTGCTCTCAATTCTAAGCTCCCCTTTTAACTTCCTGTCATTACCCACCCCAACACACACACACACAGACACACACACAGCCATTTAGTTCTGAATCCTTTTAGTTCAGTTCAGTTCACTCAGTCGTGTCCGACTCTTTGTGACCCCATGGACCACAGCATGCCAGGCTTCCCTGTCCATCACCAACTCCTGGAGCTTGCTCAAACTCATCTCCTTCAAGTCGGTGATGCCATCCAACCATCTCATTCTCTGTCGTCCCCTTCTCCTGCCTTCAATCTTTTCCAGCATCAGGATCTTTTCCAGTGAGTCAGTTCTTCGCATCAGGTGGCCGAAGTATTGGACTTTCAGCATCAGTCCTTCCAATGATATTCAGGACTGGTTGGATCTCCTTGTAATCCAAGGGACTCTCAAGAGACTTCTTCAACACCACAGCTCAAAAGCATCATCCTTCAGTGCTCAGCTTTCTTTATAGTCCAACTCTCACATCCATACATTTGACTACTGGAAAAACCATAGCTTTGACTAGATGGACCTTTGTCAGTAAAGTAACGTCTCTGCTTTTTAATATGCATCTAGATTGGTATTAACTTTTCTTCCAAGGAGCTAGCATCTTTTAATTTCATGGCTGCAGTCACCATCTGCAGTGGCTTTGGAGCCCAAGAATATAAAGTCTGGCACTGTTTCCATTGTTTCCGCATCTATTTGCCATGAAGTGATGGGACCAGATGCCATGGTCTTCATTTTTTGAATGTTGAGTTTTAAACCAGCTTTCTCACTCTCCTTTTTCACTTTCATCAAGAGGCTTTTCAATGCTTCTTCACTTTCTGCCATACAGGTGGTATCATCTGCAATTTTGAGGTTACTGATATTTCTCCCAGAAATCTTGATTCTAGTTTGTGCTTCATCCAGCCCAGCATTTCTCATGATGTACTCTGGATATAAGTTAAAGAAGCAGGGTGACAATATACAGCCTTGACGTACTTCTTTTCCTATTTGGAACCAGTCTGTTGTTCCATGTCCAGTTCTAACTGTTGCTTCTTGACCTGCATACAGATTTCTCAGGAGGAAGGTAAGGTGGTCTGGTATTCCCATCTCTTGAAGAATTTTCCACAGTTTGCTGTGATCCACACAGTCAAAGGCTTGACATAGTCAATAAAGCAGAAATAGATTTTGGGGGGGAGTTCTCTTGTTTTTTCAATGATCCAATGGATGTTAGCAATTTGATCTCTGGTTCCTCTGCCTTTTCTAAATCCAACTTGAACAACTGGAAGTTCACTNAAGCAGGGTGACAATATACAGCCTTGACGTACTCCTTTTCCTATTTGGAACCAGTCTGTTGTTCCATGTCCAGTTCTAACTGTTGCTTCTTGACCTGCATACAGATTTCTCAGGAGGAAGGTAAGGTGGTCTGGTATTCCCATCTCTTGAAGAATTTTCCACAGTTTGCTGTGATCCACACAGTCAAAGGCTTGACATAGTCAATAAAGCAGAAATAGATTTTGGGGGGGAGTTCTCTTGTTTTTTCAATGATCCAATGGATGTTAGCAATTTGATCTCTGGTTCCTCTGCCTTTTCTAAATCCAACTTGAACAACTGGAAGTTCACTGTTCACGTACTGTTGAAGCCTGACTTGGAGAATTTGGGACATTACTTTGCTAGTGTGTGAAATGAGTGAAATTGTGTGGTAGTTTGAGCATTCTTTGGCATTGCCTTTCTTTGGGACTGGAATGAAAACTGACCTTTTCCAGTCCTGTGGCCACTGCAGAGTTTTCCAAACATACTGACATATTGAGTGCAGCACTTTCACAGCATCATCTTTCAGGATTTGAAAGAGTCAACTGAATTCCATCACCTCCATTAGCTTTGTTCATAGTGGTGCTTCCTAAGGGCCACTTGACTTCGCATTCCAGGATGTCT
Organism: Neotragus pygmaeus; assembly: GCA_006410875.1. Classification (NCBI taxonomy): domain Eukaryota; kingdom Metazoa; phylum Chordata; class Mammalia; order Artiodactyla; family Bovidae; genus Neotragus; species Neotragus pygmaeus. Next base: position 1,448,053 of record SJYV01054457.1, read on the forward strand.
GCCTCCAGGTGAGTGATCACACCATCGTGGTTATCTGGGTCATGAGGATCTTGAGTGTCCCAAAACCTTTAGTGTCCTATATTGTTTTCTAAATGATTCACATACTAAGTGCTTTACAAATATTCACTTAATCTCCTTTGTGAACTGTAAGGATCCTTGGGAAAGGACAATATTAGCCCTCTCAGGACCTCTCACCATAATGGAACTGGGGATGGCAGAAATTTGGCTTCCGAATCTGACTCACAATAAGTAGCAGCTGCCCGGACCAACTTGCTGAGTCAAATTCACAACAATGTCAGAGAATGCAGAGACCAGATACTGGAGGTCTGTCTTGGGCATGGAATCATGAAGTCATAATCTACATGTATTTTCCCATATTTTTGGAGAAAACACTGACATATGTACAGGGAGCTCTCACTAAAACTAACTTAAGAATTAAATCATTTACTAGTCATTAGCAATAAACAACTCAGGGAGTCTGCCATCAAACTCTAACTTCATTCACTTACACTACAGGTGACTGAACGATCACTATGCAAAGGATAGCCCCAGGTGGCAGAGAGGCAGAGAAGAGGAAAGGCCTGGCCCTAGCCTTCGAGGGGCTATGAGCCAGAAGCAACAGAGACTTGAGTGAGTACACAGTGAACAGCATTCGCAGTACTAACACAGAGAAACTGGTTCCCAAAGAAGACTTGATTCTAATTCGGGTAAACAGGAAGTACTTCTCATGGGGTGATGGCACCCACGTGGATCTTTGAATGATAAGGGAACATAATAGGCAGGGATGAGAGGAATAAACATTTCAGGAGACTATTGACCTATCCCTCAAGCAGTGTGCAGTCTGGAAGAAAAGAGGGGGCCAGTCTGAACAGGTAGGAAGTGGGAAAAAGAGTACATTGTTATCAGAGTGCCACGGTCTCATCAACGTCTTAGAAAGGGAAGTATAGCATCAGTAAGTAGGGTATGTTCAAGGGAAGGAAAGCCGACAGCATAAACTGCCTAAGGTGCCATTACAAAAACCAAGGGAAGATCTGACGAGGACAAGTGGCCACAGAGAGAGGAAGAAGGGGAGGGACGTGACCATTCTATCGGCAAAGGACAATGAGCGCTTGGTGACTCAATAGACGTGAGGAATGGGGATGAGTGATAAGCCCAGCCTCCAAAGGTTACAGTCATCCATACACATGGCCACATGGTTGAACAAGGAGGGCAACATCTGGTTTCTCTAGAAATTTCAGCGTCTTGATAAAGGCTCTTCTAAGTTTCCACCTCCACACACCATGATGATTCAGGAAACCCTTTCCTGAAAAACTGAAGGACCTAGAGTCCCCTAAGCTTTCAGGAAGAATATTACTGTTGCCAAGAAAAAGCTGTAACACCAATACGTGACTTGATAGTGCCCATATTTCTTGCCCCCATTTAAAATCTTGGGGCAGGTTAGAAACTGCCCAAAATGCAGAAGAAAAAGGAGATGAATGGCACTCTCAGCATGCAACTGCAGGTTAGAAGACTCAGTTCCCAGAAAGCAAGCTTCCCTGTAGGTGAATACTGACATCTCCAAAGCCTCCCAAGTCACTGACACAGAATATCTCAACTTCCTAATCCAGGTCTCCAAAAAGGAGAGTAACACCACCAGGGCTTCTCAGGGGCCTGGCCTGGCATTATAATGGCCAGAGGATGACAGAGGAAGGACTAGAGCACAGCTCTATTCCATTCTCTACACTCCTTTCAGAGACCTCTCAAAGTCTACCCCATGGCCTGCACCCTCCCGTCTTACAGGGGAACTGCGTGTGTCCAGCATCCTCTGAAGTCCAAAACCTGCCCACTGCTCTGTGAAGCACATTTCTGTTCGCTGGGTGCTCCAAGCATGTTCCTATTCTTTTAAGACTTTTACTGAGAAGGCTTGAGGCTCAAACATTATAAAGCATTGTCAAACCAATCACTTGATTGCATAGTGTGAAGAAAAATTGACAAGCTACATGACGGAGGCCCAGATTCACATATTCTCAGGAGAGTTGCCTAACAAAACAATGTTCCACTGATGATAAGCCTCTTCTGCAAGTGGCTGCCTCTGGTGTTCCAGTACACCAAACTCCTCCTACACACACATACACACCACATCACACATTTCCACCTGTGCTCTCTTTCAAATCTCCTGTAATATCTATTCTTTGTAGAGTGAACACGTATTACCTCAACCCTCATGCTAATATATTGCTAACATTTAAAAAAGAAGAAGCTAGTACTTTCCCATCAAGATACACACACATACATATTTTACAAAAAATAAAAACAAAAAATTGAAACCAACATTTATGCAGGGGAAAATAGGGTTCTCAAAGCTAGTCCCATGCTTGTGTTACTGAAAAACCAATGGATTTGGCTCAGTTCTGTTAACCATCAGCAATTATCTTCCTGTCAAAGCTAAAGGTAACAAATTTCTCCATATCCAGCAAGGCTATATCACCAACCGGACACGAGCATCATCTGACGGCAAGTAAATCACCAGAGCAGCCATGGGCCCTGACAGACAAATGCTCTGTCTCAGAAAATCCAGGCCTATCACTCAGAAGAGGAAAAAGGTTCTCTTAGTTGGTCTTGCAGAGAAGAGATTAAATGTTGCAGATTCAGTAGGTACAGTAGAAAGCAAATCCTAAATATGAGAATTATTAATGGACTTTATACCCGTCTTTTTAATCTGTTGCCAACATATGCTCATCTATTTTACCACGGTCTGCCTTGTTTCCTGATGGACGTAACAGGCAGGAACAGTGCATTATCCCAGCCTTAATCAGAGCTAACAGCACAAGAACAATGTCAAGCTACCTATCAAATGGGGACTACTCTAGCAATAGCTGTTCTTTCATAATGAACTGTGTAATAAAAGATACCACCAATATGTTCTGTCCTTATACTTAACAATACCATTCATTTCATGATATGCTACATAATGGGGATATCAGCTCCTAACCTGCTTGGGAAACAAAGTACTGCATTATCACAGGGAAGTAGGAACCTGGCTGGAATTCCCTGATAATCTATGGATAGAAGCAGCATTTCCTTGCAAAAGACATAGAATGGTGTCAGACTCTAACAGGCAGTCTATAATGTAAGAGAAGTCATCTTTAATCCTCACAGTCACCAAGCACTAAATGTGGGGCTGGAATGAATAACATTATGCAAACAGCACCAGGTAAATCTCCACTAGTTTACACATCCGTTATGTGAGTGTCTGCAAAAGAGTTTTATTCACTAGTAAGTGGGGGTCCCAAAAGATGTCACTAGTTATAAATAACCTGCCTGCCAACACAAGAGACATCAGAGACACAGGTTTGATCCTTGGGTCAGGAAGATCCCCTGGAGAAGGGCATGGCAACCCACTCCAGTATTCTTGCCTAGAGAATTCTGTGGACAGAGGAGCCTGACAAGCTCCAGCCCACGGGGTTGCAAAGAGTCAGACACAATTGAGCAACTAACACACCCTTGGTGAAAATAGAATGTACCTAGGAGGATAAACTGCATCTACAGAATCCAATTATCTATGAAGAACACTGAATGTCCAGCTATATGGTTGAAAATATATGGACAGAAAAGGGGGAGACCTATTAATTGGTACAAGGAGCTCTTCAGAATTAAAGGTAACATGACTGGCTTAGCAGCTTGCTATCATCAAACATGTTTACTTTTTTCAAAATAGCTGTTTATTGAGCCCCCAGTATGTGACAAGCACTGGCCAAGAACTTTTGCACAGTATGTCACTTAATTTTCACAAACCGTGAAGAAGTCTTTTCACTCCTATTTTAAAAATGAGAAAATTCGATGCAGGATGCTTGGGGTGCAGGTGCACGGGGGTGATCCAGAGAGATGTTGTGGGATGGGAGGTGGGAAGGGGATTCAGGATTGGGAGCTCGTGTATTTTGTTATTTGCAAATTTGTACGAACACTTTAAATGGTTCTAATTTCCATATAAATGATTTTTGATGTTAAAAAAATTAAAAAATCAAAAATAAAATAGAAACAACAACAAAAAAAATGAGAAACTTAGAAACCAAAGAACTTAAGTCCAAGATCACCAGCAAAAAAAGGAGTGAATCCAAGACTCAGAGTCAGGCTCACAAGCATTGAGGGCCACTTCACCTTCTACTGCACCATAGCAGCAGTCAGTGATGGCGAGCAGCTTCCTCTTACTGTGACCCCCCCAGCCCCATCTGGAACATCACTGTTGGGGTGACTACCTAGAGGAAGGCTTGCCATCTGACATGGGGAAGAGAACAAGCTCAGAAGCCCACACAGTCCTAGGATCCGTGGTCTCAGCCTATCAGCACTGTGTGGCAGTTACCTGCCAACCTCCAAATCAACATTCACCCAAAGCAAAAGCCAAGTAGGTGTCCTGGGCTATATGTCAAATCCTAAGTATTAGCTTGTATTGGCAATTTCCATATTCAAATTAGTACAACACAAGACTTAAGGACAGAAGAAGTTGAGGCAAATCATCCACCTCAGGTAGAGAGGATTTTCACCCAAGAAAAAATATTATGCTTTAATTTCATGTCAAAGTTAAAATGCTGCAGTGAGATGAGGAGAGGTGATAGACAAGGGGAGGCTGCTGCTGCTGCTAAGTCGCATCAGTCGTGTCCAACTCTGTGCAACCCCAGAGATGGCAGCCCACCAGGCTCCTCTGTCCCTGGGATTCTCCAGGCAAGAATATTGGAGTGGGTTGCCATTTCCTTCTCCAAGACAAGGGGAGGATNATGGCAGAAACCAATATTGCAAAACAATGATCTTCCAATTAAAATCAATTTTAAAAAAGAAAAACGGAAAACTTAAAACACACACACACACATACATGCATACATACAAGAAATTTGTCCTATAAAAAAGAACAAAGAACAGAAGAAATAACAAATATGCAATCAAATATAAAAACTATATTTTCTTATTTCAACTTCTTTCATCAATACATGGTTATATAAAGCAAAATTGTAACACTATAGTGTGGCGGTTATAATGAAAAAATATGTGAGGCTCTATAACTTTTAGATGTGTAGCCTAGAGCAAGTCACTGAAGTTCTCTACACTTCTGTCTCCTCGTCTGTAAAATGCAGAAAATAATAATTTCATCATAGGGTTTGTGGTATGATTAAATAAGAAAACATCAGTAAAGTTCCTGGCACCTAAATGAGTGATACTAGGTGAGCTCTGGTGAGGTAATTTAATAATTAAAATGAACTTTTAAATTATAATCTTCAAAGAAGTTAAATGAGAGTGGACTCAGGATGATTCTTACATTTTTTTTTTTCCTGGACATATTACTGAGTGCTTCTGCTAACTTATCCAATTCAGAGCCCACTAAATACATTCCCCAGTTAAGGAAAATTGTCCTGGAACCACAACCCCTTGAACCTGTGTTCCCAACCTGCTGGCAGAGCAAGATCTGCTGACCACAAACCAGACCATTTCTTCCTATGAGCCTCTCTTCCAAATGAGTGTGTCAACTCAAAAGTGAATGTAAGCACATGATTGACAGTAGTTCTACATCAGACTCATGGATGATGGGACTTCAAACAAGAGGAAGATGAAAACCAGTCAGAACACATAGTTACAGAGTCTCTGGGAGACTTCAAATGGTAGCCATCAACTACGTTGCAACCAATCTCCCCAAATACTCAGCTTCTGGAGCAAAGACCCAGAACCAAAATCCAAGGTGCAACAACCAGCGTCCTTCATGATATGAACCACTGAAGAGCTGTCCAAGGCCAAATCCCCCACGAGTCACCACAAAACCAACGGGGCTTACTTCACCCGTTATCAACTAAACGTAAGCCAAGTGAGGTGTTTATAATCTCAGAAATTGCTACTTGGTTAACTACTGGTGACATGGCTTTCTACCTGCCTTTAACTTCCTGTAAGTGGTTAACTAATGAGCCCATCATTACCAGCTTCATGAAGAGTAGAGGTTAAGCATAAGCTTGATTGTAAGCCATAAATGTGAGTAATTTGAAATGTTATTGGTCATTACAAAAATACATGATAATAATTTCCTCTTTAATGAAAGGGAACATGTTTATAGTGCTCCCAAGCTCCTTGTTCAAGCTTTGGGAAAGAGATGAGAGCATGATAAACAGCTCAGCCTCAGGATGGGCATCTGGGGTGAGGTGGTACAAATGAATACTCACCACTTAGCAGGGTCATAAAAATGCAGACACACCACTGCATTTGTATGATAAATACTGAGCTTATGGGCTCCTCTCCCCAAGGGGCTGCAGGTCGCTGGGGAGTCCTGCACGTCAAAGAAGTCAGAGACGCCACCGGAAAAGAAGACAGAGAGCCCCTTCCCTTTCACAGCACTGCATGTTAAAACGAGGGCTTGCCCAAGTAAATCCTAAACACTGGGATTAAAAACACATAGAAAATGCATTAAGATGTGAACAAGTATTACAGACGGTGAAGGTTTACAAATGTATTTTAAACCTCCCAACCACACAAATGTGACATGGAGAAAGTAGAATGCAAACAGGAAGCCTAGGAACAGTTGGTGAAATTCAATAAAAAATGAAAACCATCATTGAACAGGAAGAGGAGATAAGTCCTGCTTCTCAAGAAATGGACAGAAGGACTGTCTGTGGAAGGCAGGCTATTGTCCATAGGGCCTGACAGTCATAAGCCTCCAACTTTACAAGTGGTATGTGGTTTCGGCAGCTGCACCGATCCCAGAATATTCTCTATTCCAGCTAGCTGGCTCTCAGAAAAAAGATCCTTGCCCGCGAAGTCCATCAATGAGAAGCATCCCAAGGCCCATCAAGGCACAGCTCTGACCAAGAGGTTGGGACACAAGCAGGAGGCCAGGGTGGCATCATGCCAGTGAGACGTTGGCATCGTTCCTAAACTCTGCAGGCAGATTGAGAGGACTCATGGGAGAGCAAGCCTTGGTGCCAACTCCTCTAGCTAAGAAGCCTCGGGAAAGCAAGTGGCGATAAAAGCTTTACAGCTACCCCTCCTTATGCTGAGTGTTCTCTTTCTAAATTAAAAGTCATTTTCCATTTTTAACAGCCCCAACAATAACACTTTATAGAGCACTCTCTTTTCACAGAGCACTTTACGGTCATTAGTTATTTAATCCTCAGAGGTGTCTCAGGAGGCCAACAGGCCATGGACTTGCCTGCTCCCCCTTTCCCCATGCAGAAGGGTGGGAGCTGGCCCACAGACTGGACAGGCTGGCTGCAGGTGTCCAAGCTACCAACACAGGGGTGAAGGGCTCAGACCAAATCCAGAAGGTGGCTGGCCTGCATTTCCTGAGATTATTCATATTTGCAAAACAATTCAAAAAAAAAAAAAGTCAAACCATTTTCACCAGAGGAACCACTCTATGCCTTTGCTTGCCCTCAGCAGACACCAAAGCTAGTTGTCCAAAATGGTAAAGGTTTTATTGCAACCTTCAAGTTAACAATCCCTCCAAAATGTGTTTGTTGCCTTGAGAAGCAAACGGACATCACCAGTCCACTTAGATATAACAAGGTTGCTCGGTAAAATAGCTACACAACAGTAAGTTGGTGTTTCACTGAGGCATTTCTATATATCAGATCAAACTCTAGACAATTTCAAAAGCTACCACTTCCTATGCCCATATAACAAATTTTCCTAGCTCTTCCGCATAATTTTTCATTTAATTAACATTTATGGAGTATCTACTACGCACAAGACACTGCTGAGTGCTACCAGGGACAAGATGTCAACCATCCCGGGTTCCTGCACTTAAGGATCCCACAGCAAGGACTAGAGATGAGATGAACACACGAGCTGCTATAAGAGGGAAAGTCAAAGTTTCAAGTTGGAGGAGGGATGGAACACTGCATAGGAACTTTGAGTACAAACACTCATTTTCAATTGGTGGATATGGATTGCTTCCTGGAGGAGATGTTCTTTGAGCTGGACCTTGGGATGAGAAGAAACTAGACATGTGGGGCCCAAGGAATCTCGGGGCTGCCCAGAATAGTGTGAGCCTGGGCAGAGACAAGGCTGGGTGGAGATGGCACAGGGAAACATTCAGGTCTGGTGTGTAGTGGGAGGAGAGCAGACCACTCTCGTTCAAGAAGACCCCTCTCAACCCAAGCCACTCTCTATCCCCAGAGCTCTTCGTATTCTTTGCAGTTTACATCAGAAATTGCCCCATTTGTTTACATTCCATCACCACCAGCCCTGCCACTAGAATGTAAACTCTGTTTTATTCAACTGTGCATCCATTACACACTCGATAAACACTGGTTGAAATAATGACCTAATTAATTATGGTGCCATGGAATCCTAGACAGGTACCCTAGACCCAACTTTAGTTCCAGAAGGTGCATGATTCTTTTTATTCAAACCCTGGCTCTCTGCCTGATTTCCGTGGGGCTGACCTCACCTTCCTTCTGCTGAAGGCAAGTATTGCTGCATATATGTTCAAGTGTCATATCAGAGATCAGGTGCTCTGGGCTCCCACTCTTCTCCCAGGGGAGGCCACAGGGCTGGAAAACATGAAGAAAGCTGATGAACTACAGTTGTCAGGAGCCCATAAGCCAAATAGCACCTTGTCTCACCTAGCCCAAAGTCAAGATCTGGCCTTTGAAACGACCCTGAGAGTAACTACTGCACACCAACAGCTAGGGTAACGGAGTAGAGGGCAGTGGCAAGAAAGGCCCAGAACAAGAGCTTGCTTCTGGAAAGAGACAAAGTGAAGCGTGACCTCCTAGGTTTTATCAACTCTATCTCTTCCCATGGGCCCAAATTTTCCACAATGAGAACTCAGGGGAGAGTCCAAGGAAGGAAGCTTGATATCAAATAAGATGAACACAGATCTTCAGAGGACCTTCACAATTAAAATGAAGAACAGGAAGCCAGTCCCTCAAAACACAGAGCCTGAGATGTCTTGTCTTCCCTGGAGATCATTTCTCCAAGGATCTTTAAGATTTATAACACAAACAGCAGTTGAGAGACTCAAACAACAACAAAGTCCATTACATGTGGGACATGGGCCCCTCTACTTGCTGGTTCAGTGAAGTCCAGCGTGGAAAGCTACATCTTTCTAGGGGTCAAACTCAGACACATTCACCCATGCTCTTTGTGCATAAGGCAGTGGTCAGTCACATAGCCGTAACTGGCATCCATACCTGACCAGAGCCTTTAATAACTGGAAGGAACTGCTTCCATGGAATATGGTTTTAGAACCGCAAGGATAATTGAGACAGAATGCTAAGCCAGTGTGATTTTGGGGGGATCCAACTAAAAAGCCTAATCATGGCTAATTCACGGTTTGCAGCCACCCTGGGATTTCATGCAGAGCGCTGGTTTCACTAAGGTAATTGGTGCTATTGAAACAAGCCAGTGCTTTGCAGTTCACTGCTTCCCTCCTCGCCTCTGGGCACGGAGAGGATCAATATTTGTTAGGATTGCTTCTTGTTCCAACAATGTAAGATTTACAATACTAGCTGGGATTCTCACTTTGTCTTCACACAACTCATCAGTGGAACCCAATTACTAACCTCAGACAAACAACATTAACATGAGCCTCTATGCTGCTTTATTGCCCTTCATCCAAGTCTCATTTCAGGGTCTTCAGGCAGTGCCACTATAACAGATACTACACTTTAAAGTGTGCTCCAAGGAATAAATTCTCAGTCTTTCATTACTCGTACCTTGATTTACTTCATATCATCTCGCCGCTATAGACAAAGATAACACACTGTAAATTACAGCCATCCTGTCTCCTAGTTTCAGAGGTAGGGGGACGGCAGGGAGGGAGGCTTGCTTTGGCTTCACAATTAGCAGTGGACCAGGTGCTATCACTCCGGCATTGCCCACAATCAGCTGGTGTTTATTAGAACCATTTGCAAAGTGTAGTTGAGACACAAATCCCTTCCCCCACCTTCAACCCTCCCTTTCTGCCAGAGAGCCCATTAAATTAGAAAAACTTCAAAGCAAAATGAAAATATGGTCTCAACTGTTCTTTATCACATCCTCTCACAGGCTATCAGCTCCGCTCCCGTACAACAGTTCAAGAGGTAACTTCAAAAAATTTATTTAGGGAAAAAACCTTTCCAGTATCCAAGGTCCTGTAACTAAACAGCTGCAAGTCTCCCAAACCAAGTGTAATTCTAAGCTGTTCCCTCTTGTCTCCACCTGCAGACCCTAGTCTGAATAAGAGCCCTCTAGCTTTGCCTGGAATTTCAACTAACAAGAGTGCCTAGGTAAAGAGAGACCTAGCGAAACAGTCATTGGAAAAAGTCCTTCAAGTTAGCTGTAGCAGTACCCCCTTATTTGTCCTACAATTTCCTCCATCCTCTTTCCTATTCCAGTAGCTGATAACTAAGAACATTAGTTTTATGCGACTTGTCAAGCTCAAATGAAAAGAGAGCTAACTTTAATGACACTGCAATTAATCGCCCCAATAGACAGACAGCTAAAAGACAAGATATTGACTTCATTAAGGATAATGTATTATGTCATTAAGTTGGTAGGGTCACCTTGTGTATCATACATGCCTGCTAATATATTGGCATTTTCCTCAAATAAGATAAATTCAGATATGAATGATAAAGCTGATTAGAAAATGTTTAATCTAAAGAGGCTCCTTTCCTTATACACACACTCTGCAGCCCCAGGTAGGCATGACATCCTAAGAAACTGTTATAGACCCAAGATTATCTCACATACCAGATCCAACTCATTTATAATCTGGTCCTTCCCTCCTTCATTTCTACAGTTTATAGCCTGTCTTCACTGACGGAATTTGGAGAGCTTTTGGCAACCTGATGGTTCATATGTTTGAGTCGATGGAGTGTTTTTTTTAAACCTAGCACCTGTTTTATTTTGAACCTTCGCATGTGCAGATAATTCCAATGAAAACAGTCACAGGCCCCTGATGACATGAGGCTTGGGGTTAACCCTGTCAGGGCAGGCCTTCACAACTATTCAGTTAAGAAGACGAATTGTAATACAACACAGCTCCAAAATGCATCATACTTTTTCATGAGATAACTTCTCTTCAAGGCTTAGCTAAGGGGAGTTAGTTAGCTTAAATAATTTCTCATTTAGAGAGGCATACTCACAAATTAAGACACACTTGCTGAAGCTTGTCCTGACACTTCATTTCACATAAATAAGATTTTTTAAAAAATATTTATCTCACAAATTAAGCAAAAAGTGTGATCATAGAACAAATGGTTTCTGAAGTTAAGGAATTCCCATGGAGAATATATTGGTAACTGGTTCCACGATACACATATTTTGAGGGTGTTGGGACTTCCCCCTAGCCCTGCTGGCCCTTATGATGATTTTATAACATTTCATTTAATCCAAGTAAAATCCTTCTTTTTAGTTGTGGGGGCTTAGTTCATAAACAACATTTTGAGGAGAGAAAAGCAAAACAAAGGTTATACTGCAATGCGAATTACTATATAAATTACTGAAATGGGGGGGCTGGGTGAATATAAGATACATATATGTGAACATTCAAATTAGATGTAAGCTTGTGTGTATATACAGACTCACACACAGACCATGTTTAGCTATAATACTGACTCCTCAGATCATACCAGGAAGGAATCATAGTGAATTGCCTCATTTTGAACATGAGCACACGGCGTGCTGGAGAAGGGAGGGAATTTCTCCTTGTCCACACAGGGAGCTAGCAGGAAACTATCCCCCAGGCCCGATGATTCCCAGCCCACAGATGCTTTCTCCACACCACTTGCCTCCCCACATATGCATACACATTTTTAAATCAACTTTTCTCATCCACTGATAGAACTTTCTAGAATGTGTCTTTCTTACTAGGATAAAAAATACAGAACCCAGCACACTGGCTGCCTTACAAGACAAAGATGATTTAAAAAAATAAAACTGGAGACACTCTACCCATCTTAACCAGGCAGATGACCTAAAACTCATCACCTTCTCACTTTTAGTTCATCTTTTTCACAAAATTGAATTAAAGGAGGCAATACCCTTGGGTCAAACAAAACATCTGATTTGGTGTCCCTCGTACAGCACCACAGGCACACCCAGCCCACATTTTGCCTTTTTGCCGTTACTATGGACATTAAAATCACTCGATTTTCCAAACCTTGGAGAGAAGGGCAGGATTGGCGGCAGCGGGAAGCATCTCCGCCGCCTGTGGACAGCAGTGGTGTGAGGAGGCCTTCCCGCCACTCCCTCTCCAAACTCACCGCTCATTACCAACACCTGCAGCCCTTCGTGCCAAGCCATCCCTTTTAACCCGAACCCTCATCTTTTCTATCATTTCCATTAAGGTTGTCAAAACCAGAAGTTTAGGAACCTTTCTCAGTGACCTTGGCATTTCTTTGCAAGCTTAACGTATTGGCTTTTTTTTTTCTCTGACTGCATCTCTTCTCATTTGTCATGATTATTGCTGAATTTTTCAACTGTCATTCCCAAACGTAAATCAATGGTTGTCTACTTCCCCTTTGTCATATCTGCACAGCAAACAGCCTTTCCCTTCTAAATGAAGCTTCCTCCCTTTCCATCCATTAAAAGGGGCCTGTCTGCAGGAGAAGTCAATCCTTTGTTAGGTCATTGCATTTATCACGCTTCCAATCAGTGCCTGACACACTTATTCAGCCAGGTCTTCAACCACACAATCATTGTTCATCTGGGGGCTGTGCTGTAATTTATTTATGCATGGGGTTTTTGCTATCCATCTTGGGCAGTTTCAAATTTTTCACCTCTGCCCTTCTCTTCCTCAGAACTCTCAATGCTTGGAGGGAATTGGGGGGTGAAAGCAGGGGAGCACCGTGATGTGGGTGTAGGGGAGGGGCTAGAAAAGGAAAGAATAAGGAGCTTTGTTTCTGTGGGAGTGACTGCAAGTAAGTTCCTTCTCTGTGAGAAAATGAGAGTGAACCAAGAGAATGAATCGGGGTGTAGAGCCCTAACTACAGAGCGCCTCTTAAGCCAGAAGAACCTCTAGCTGCGAAAAGCACGCATAAGGCACAGTTCCTGTGAGGGACTAAATCAGAGTACAGGCCCATCACGTTCAGCAAAGCCTCCTTATAAGCATACTGGCGCCAATCGTCACACAGAACTCTCGAAAAGGAAAGCCATTCTGAAAGGGAAAAGGGAGCAGCTCACTTTCTAAGAATGTGCCCCTCCTCCAGGGGGCTGCCTAGCTGGAAACAAGCCAGTGTGTGTTGCCAGGAAATTCCCAAGCCAACACAGGACAGACCCCAACACCATTAGAGGGTGCTGACGGAGGCCCCCACGGAGCTGGTCAACAGTCCCAGGGCCCTGCACACTGAGCAGCTTTCCCTTGCCCACCTGCCACAGACTAACCTCTGACGCCTCCTCCATCTGCTTTGAGGTGCTTGTTACCACCCAGGTTTCTGCATGGTTGGAAGGAAAATGCTTAAATAGAAGAGATTCAGGCCTTCTACTTCAATGTACTGTCAGCATGAAGCACTGCTCTAAGATCTCCTACAGATATCAAAATCTGAAGATGCTCAAGTCCCTTATAAAAAATGGCCTAGTATATAGGTTGCCTACCCGCCTCAGATCTATGGAAGCCATGGAAACCCATAGCTTTCAGTTCAAGTTCAGAAAAGGGACTCCTCCAAAGGTAGCCGAGGTCCTACTGGCAACCCAGGCCCCTCCTGGCCTTTCCTCTCTCCTATAAAGGCATTTCAGTGCATGCATAAAATCTGTCTCCCTCCTTTAAAAAAAAAAAAAAAAAAAAAAAAAGATTCCTTAAAAACTAATGGGTTCATACAAAGGAAACAGCTAAGGGTGAAAGAGTACTCTCAGGTATTTAATGAGCATAATGATAAATGTTTATGCCATAATGAATTAATGATAAAACCACTCATCCTTATATCATTCCTTATATCAGTAAGTGATGCTTTTCTCCACCCCTAGACCCACAAACATAGACTTTACAGACGCAGAAATGAAGGCCCACTACTGCTATGTAGCTTGTCTGAGGCCACAGAACTAACCAAGAAGACTGAGGCTCTTGATCCTCCAATCATCAACTCTATGGGGAACCCTGAGAATGTTCCTGATGTGATTACATTCGATATTGTTCTTAGGGCTTTTGTTCACAGTTGTGCAGTCTATTACCTGCACAGCTGGACATAACAACCCTATATGAGGGGATAGGAAAGGGAGAAGCAGGTGTTCTACAAGAACCCTTTCACAGGCAAAAAATTCTCTAGGCAAATCATAACAGGGTACACCTATAGGCACCAACAAAGATGTCCCCAGGAAGAATATAAAGGCACCCCAAAACACCAAAATCACTACTTTCTCCTCGTCTTGCCTCACACCTCCCCACCCATCTCACCAATCCTCCATACCACTTGTAAAGCTATTTCTATGTAGGAATAGTGGGCCCAAGCACTATTCTAGCAGATGCATACCAGAAAAGAATTATTGCTTAATCTACATGATGGCCCTAGAGCATTTTACAGGGGCCAATAGTGCACTTCGTAACTTCCATGACCTCAGTTACTGTCGGGAAACAGCCACAGGCTGGCTCCACTTCTCTTAACAAAGATTGTCTTATTTTGTTTTCATGCATACATTACAACACAGCCATCATTGTTTTTGGAATATGTTCTTGCTCTCAAAGTCCTCATTCAAGTACGCTTGTAGGTATTCAAAGCAAGTCTTGAGCAAATTCCCTACTAGGGATGCATCAGAACTGATTTCGATGAACACGGAGTGACAAGTTGAGGGATGAAGAGCCTGGTGAATCTCATTGACCGATCTCCTCCAGCATCCTCCTAAGACATTCCAGTAGCCTGACTATCCTTTGAGCCTGATCACTTTGTTTGAAGGTGATGAGGCGGGATGGTGACAGCTGAGATAAGGCTCCCGTCCACAACTTCCTTCAATTCAGACCCACTGTCAGAAATGATAGTGTCTGGAAAGCCATGTGTTGAAAGCACCTGTGATTATTCCAGAATGGGCTAGAAGTAAAGTATCTGAAAGCATCTTGAGTCATTTGAAAAGGAGTCTATGTCTGGATAATTCCATAGAATTAATGCTGATTCTTGATAAAGATTTTGGTCAAGTAATTTTCACATATACCATTTTCAGTATATTGTGCCAAGTATCTTGATACTATCCTTAACAGTCTTCACAATTATAATCCATTCTAGACACCCAAATGTAACTTGTCACTTCAAAAAAATTCACAAAAAGTATTGTATATAATATAGGCAAGAGAAAATAATGACTATCCTTTGGAATAAACAACATGAATTTTTAAGTTTTGTGGTTGGGCAGATGATTTACTCAGGCTAGTTGCTTAGACCATATTGGTCCCTATAGAGTTGTTTTCTGGTCATCCTTTCTATTACAACCAACTGGTAAGAGAAGCTGAGACTTGTTATCTGCTGTTGTACAGCTCGATCTTACAGGTCAAGCAGAACTCAGAATGCTTTATATCAGAATCATTTAGCAAATGAGCATCCATATTCATTAGTGTTCCAGGTTTACAGGCAAGTATAGTTGCAGGGAAAGAACAAAAGACATCCTAGATGCACACACATAATCAAGCTTGGACATGATAATTCAAACAAGCCCATTATTGATACAATTTCTAATGATTGGTTATTCAGATGGTTCAGAATCTCCCAGTTCTCACGATCACAGCTAAGGCAATTTCGTGAGCCTGTGTTTTGTTGTTAAATTTTGCAGTCTGTGTGTGGCTAAAGTCTCAGAGATTCTGTGGCCAAACACAGCTTCAACATGGTAAGGTAAAGAAACCAGAAGATAAAGCACAATGCTTTGGGTTGCAGACTCCTAAATTAATAAACATTGGTACCTTGAATGTAGTTACATGGCTGGCAAAGGCAGATCCAAGGACAGGAATGCTTCCTTAGGAGAATCAGGTGGCTCAGTAATGCTGGTAAGAAAGGATGTTAAAAGCCCCAGATAGTCTTGAAGTTCTTCTCCATTAAAGAGTCTCATTGAGGTGCAAGCATTCTTGGGTGAATTTCCTTGAGAAGAAGTTGAGAGGGAGAAACTAGTGCAGATTCGGGTTTCACGTTTGCCTTCCCATCACGTTTGCCTTATAAGAACAATAGAGATTCTCAAAAATATTTTGGCAATTCTGTCTACATTTGGGGAACCAGGATATCTACCATCATTTTAGATGGTATCCTAGCTAATAGCTGAGAAATCTGGGTCTCCATGAGGCTACAGATATTCCTAGAGCAATGGAGATTCTGAATTGACAGCCCTTAGCAGGAAATGCCATTCAATTTGTGGAAACAACTTGGATACATTAATGGTTATTTATAAGTCTGGGCAAGGTCAAATTTGGCACCCTCATCTAATGTCCACTTACTGCAGAACTTTTCTGAGCTATGAATCCAGGAGTAGGACCATTAGGTCACAGAGGACATATATTTGTTTTTACCAGTATTTCCAGATTTCTTCAAGTGACTGCATCAGTTTATACTTCCACCAGCAGTGTGCAAGGTTCCAGTTTCCCCTCATCTCCAAATATGGCACCAGGAAATTCCACAGAACGCTCTCTGAAAGGCCTAAGCTCCAAAATGCAAAAGCCTGCCCTTAATCCGTTCTCATTTTACCTACTAAAATTTAAATATCTAAACAGTGATTGATGGTTCTGGTGGGCATGTTTATAAAAGATCTTAGTCTTGAGCAAAGCAGGAGAAAGAACTATTATTAGCTATGCTTAGACTTTATGAACCATCAGAAGCAGAGCATAAATCTCCTTGGAGCTCTATGATGTTTTCTTCAGAATAAAAGCCTCTCAGACTACGAAGGAAGTAGAGTGACTGACAAAGTCTTCAATGAGCTTCATGGTAGGAATAAAAGGTAACGAGATTTTCCAAGACCTCGAGGTGGAAATTGTATTCAGTTATTTTCCAGTAGTATCTAAGAATGGTTTTGCATAGTACATGCTACTGATTAAGCCTTAATTTTAAACAGGCTCCCAACTCTATAACAGCAAAAATTGGGGAAGAGAGGCCTCAAAAACAAGTAAGGTCTGAGCAAATCCCCAATATGTCATTACCTCAGCTACTATACCCAAAAGTAATAGAGAAGTTTAAACAAAGCCCAGCGCTCTAAAAGACTTTGGAGAAGCTTCTTGTTATACAGAAACTGAATGGCTGTGTAGATAAAGGGCCTTTTGATAGGCTTAATTTTCCTTGTCTCTGGCTTTGAGATCCCATTTCTCTGAACAAAGGAAGGCTACCAAACTGGTAACCCACTTTCAAATAGGAAGGCCATCGGAAGGTTAGTACAGATAAAGAATACCTACCTAACTGCTGGAGGCATACCCCAGACATACATTAAACAAAGGCCCTATAAAACCTCTCTACTCTGCACATTATTAGCTGTGTAACTTTGGTGAAATTACTCAGCTTCTCTAAGACTCAGTTTCTTCATTTCAAGTATGAAGATAAAAGCTAAGCCACCATGGCACTGGCATGTCCCAAAGAGACAAGAGGAGGCCATGGAAAGTACCAAGTGCACAGACCTCACAGGTAGGGCTAGACACACATCTTGACAAACATGAGACACAGATTTACAGATAAGTTCTACCAACTCATGCACAAATTTTACTTATTCACACCAACACCCCACACAATAAAATGCTCAGGTATGCATTCATCCCCCACACACAAGCCTGCCACATCCATATTTGTGCAAAAGGCTTTGTCTCCATCTTTCTTTCCTGGCCATACTCACCTTGTGCCATGTTCTAGGGCGCTGCCCTGTCCCCTGTGTGTGAAGCTCCCTCTGGTCATGGATGGTGGTAAAGCTAAACAAGCCCAGACTGCATCCAAAGCTAACTCTTATTGGGCATCACAGAACTTCAGAGAGCTAGAATCACAAGGCTCCTTAGAAATAATCCAATCTTCTGCCTCTAAAATCCATTTTTTTTAATTGTCACAATCCTTTCCTCAAAGAAAAACTCATCCAGGGACCCTGGCATTCTTGCAGATACAGGCAACACTGCATCCGTTAAAATGGGGTTGGTCTCCAGAGCCCCATTTCTTATTGTCCCCTCCCCATGTGACCCTAAGATCCTGCCACAAAGCCACTGGGCTCCAGACAACACCCTTCATTTATATATGGAGGAAGTGGGGTCCAAGGCGAAAAGAGTGAATCACCCAGGGCCACAAGAGTGGTTTGTGCTGGGGCAGAAGCTAAAACCTAGATCTACAGGCTCAAAAGCCACCACTCTTTCCCCTGAGTTGCCAAAATATAGCCATCTAAATATCAGCATTTATATTAAGCATTAAATCCATTTTACTAAACAGTAACTACTCTCACTGTATATGATACACCAAGCTTTAGATGTCAACTAATTTGACTTACTCTCCCTTTCATTGCCCTTATATCTTGCTTAATAAGACATTTTATTCAGATACTGCTGAGGTAATAAAGGAAGAAGCGTGGTTGCCAAATGTACTGCCATTTTTATTTTTAGCTTCACTGGAGTAAGGGGTTATTTTCTTGTGAAAAGGATGAAATGCAACTGCCGGCCTTTTAAATTGTATCACGCAATCCTGCCTTTGCCCGAGCAATAGATTTCCAGATAACTGCGGCAATCTTCTTGAAGTGTAAAAAAACAAAACCAAAAAAAAAGTGACTGCCACACTTCCCAGACCCTACCCAACCTCAACTGAAAAGCATCAGCATGAGGGGCTATTTGCACCCACCCCATGAATTTGCTGACACCTGCCTCACAAGAATTAGGAGGCCACACTGCAGGCTCTGCTGCAGCCAACACAGTGCAAAGCTCTGAGGCCCTATGAAGTAAAAAAAGATATACGGTGACAGTGGTGATGATGATGTCATTACATTTATTGGATTGTTATCACATATAGCTGCTGTGCCAAGTGCTTTACATGCATCATCTCATTTAATGTTCACAGTAATCTTCTGAGGCAGGTACTATTATCACTATTTCACAGATGAAACACTGAGGCATACAGAGGGTAAACAACACCCTTAAGGTTACCAATTAGTATGTGGTAGAGAGTGAAGAAGAACTAAAGAGCCTCTTGATGAAAGTGAAAGAGGAAAGCGAAAAAGTTGGCTTAAAGCTCAACATTCAGAAAATGAAGATCATGGCATCCAGTCCCATCACTTCATGGGAAATAGATGGGGAAACAGTGGAAACAGTGTCAGACTTTATTTTGGGGGGCTCCAAAATCACTGCTGATGGTGACTGCAGCCATGAAATTAAAAGACGCTTACTCCTTGGAAGAAAAGTTATAACCAACCTAGATAGTATCTTCAAAAGCAGAGACATTACTTTGCTGACTAAGGTCCGTCTAGTCAAGGCTATGGTTTTTCCTGTGATCAGGTATGGATGTGAGTGTTGGACTGTGAAGAAGGTTGAGTGCCGAAGAATTGATGCTTTT